>PVJX010028312.1:0-23984 GCA_004027295.1 Dolichotis patagonum | reverse complement strand
TTGTTCTATTACCCTTGGTTCTATCTACCACATTGTGTCTCATTGGAATTTGAATATGTGTGATAGTTCAAACAAAGTTTTTCTTTTTTATCAAAAATGAGATATTATAATACCCATTGATCATTTTCTGTTATTCGGTTCAGAAAGCCCTGGAATTCTTTCACTATATGCATGGCTTTATACTATTGTGTTATGTTTGATATTATTGTAATTGAAACTACGCTCAACTATAGCAGAGTAAGAGATATGGTGTTAGCTACTGTTCATGTCCAGTTGACTTAATGTAAAGTACTGTGTTGCCTATGTTGTCCTCTTCTGATCTGCTCTGTACTGCCCCCTTTTGTTTTATTCTCTTTTAAATAAAAAAAATAACAAGGAAACAGGAAGTAACAATACAAAGGCTAGAAGACAGCAAGAAGAATAAAAAAGGTGAGTGATGAATCAGGGGTAACACAAATGAAATACAAACTCTAATCACAAAAATAATTAAGCAAAACTTCCCAAGCATAAGAAAAAGAAATGATATTCAGATATGTGAGACAGACAGAATGCCAGCCACCTACAACCAAAACAGAGCTACTTTACCGAGGTATATAATAATCAAGATCCTAGAAGTTCATCACAAGAACAAAATATTAAAAGCTGTCAGAGAAAATAAACAGATCACCTGTAAAGGAAAATCCATCAAAATCACCACAGACTTCTCCACACAAACCATCAAATCAAGAAGAGTTTGGAGTGAAGTATTCAAGCCCTGAAAGAAAATAACCTCCAACTCAGATTGATGTACCCTGCAAAACTATCTCTCAAAATTAATGGAAAACATGATGTTTTCATGACAAAAAGTAACTGGGTGAGTTCATGACCACCAATCCAACCCTACAAAAACTACTGAAGGACCTTCTAGAGAAATAGAAAAAAATATCAGGGTTTTAAGAACAGTAGCAGAGAGGCCTCAATGAATGGGGCAAACAGTGGAATGAAGGCAAAAAGTAGACAACCAATAGCAGAAAAATAGCATAGAAGAAATGAGGCAGAGAAGGTTGCTATAATCTCTAACATAGTTGGCCTTGATACACTAACAAAAAGAAATACAGGCAGAATAGATCAGGAGGTAAGGCCCATTGAGATGCTCTATATAGGAAATATAATCAACCTGAAAAAGGGTTTATGGACTGAAAGTCAAAAATGAGAAAATAATGCTCTTTGTGACAGGGAACCAGAGAGAAATAGTTTGTCCAGCAGCTGCAGATAGGTTGGAAAGACATGACACTTATGTAAAGTGGAGAACTACTCAGCTATAAGGAAGGAAAACCTTGAGGCTCTTGTAGGCAAATGGATACAACTTGAGATCAAGCTCAGGGGTAGAAAGGTTCAGAACCACTTAAGTAAATAGCGGTTGCCTCCCTAATCTAAAAACTAAAGGAGTTAGTGGGATCCAAAATGTACCCTGTGAAAGTGAAAGGGGAGGAAGTGACTAAAAAGGGAAGGCAGAGCACATTGTTAATAGTGTATCATGATTTAAAACCCACATTGTCCTCAATGCTCTGTTTAGTTTGGTTATATTCTGTTCTAGTTTGTCTACTTGTACTAGATTTGAGGGTATGGACAGCTATTCCAAACAGAGCAGTATATACTAAGGTAACCATCCTTAATTTCTTATTAACTTAATCTGAAGCCCTGTATTACTTTCACTGTCTTATGAGTGATTTTATTTGAATCTGTTTTTCTCAATCCCTGTCTTGTCTTGACATTTTATTTGAATGTGTTATGCTTGGTAGCATAAAGTCTGAGAGTATAGGCAACTACTCTGAAGATGATAAGATTCACTATGATACCCATTCTGGTTTGACTATTCCCTGCTTTTGAAATCTTACAATGTCTCCAATGCTTTGTTTTTATTGATATTGTTCTATACTGCTATGTTCAATGTTACTATGCCTGGTGATATAGACAATTCTATTGAAGATAACAAGAGACATTACAGTAACCATTGTAGATCACCTTGTATTGTGGTTTTAATCATGTGCTATGTCCATCTTTTTGTTTTGAATGACCCTGTTTTGTTTTCTTTTTCATTTGTTTTTTTTCTTTTCAAAATTAAAAAAAACAGTGAAAAAAATAATCAGCTGAATTACAGGACATGATAGCTAGCAGAAAAATTAGAAATGATTGAAGCCTACCTTATATTTTACTGGTGAGACAAGTGAGATTGAGAGCAGTCAAAGGGATTGCCCAGAGCAACACAGTTCTCCACTTAGCCCGAACTATAATATTGAATGACTGACACCTGGGTCAATGTTTGATAGCATGTTAACCCACCTGCTTCACGAGATGTCTTCCCCAAACACGCTTTCAGTGTGCGCAAATATGTCTGTTTCAGTGTGTCACAATCTGCTAGAGGTCAAAATCCACATCAAAAATATCTTGTGAAAGCCAGACTTCTCTATTTCCCCACACCAGATTCTTATTAACACTCACATGTTTACTCATTTCCCTTAAGGAGCACTCTATCACACAAGCGTTTTTAAAATGATTTTAAAACTTGCATAAAAATCACAAAGTCTCAACTTTTGAACATCAAAAATGGTTAAGTACTTGGAAAGGTCTTGGCGTTGGTTAAGATTTAACATTGTATGTATTACAGTTCTTATTAATTATGGAAAATTTTTGGTGACTAAATAATATTAATATTGAGATTTGTGTAAAATGTATAACTTTCATATCCAGGAATTCTACTAAACAATAATGAACAGAAGCTCCCCTTACTACAAGTTAAAATATATTCTGAAACTAAAGTACTTAAAGCACCATGGCATTAATACAAAAATAAAAACCAAATTTATGTTTAATCTTCTGAGGTCATTCAGTCAAAACCTGTGACAAGTCTCCACATGCATCATTGCAACCTAGTACACTAAACATGCAAAGATATATTATTGTTTGAATTTGTCTTTCCCTGATAGCTCACAATGTTAAAGATCTCTTCAGATGTTTGTCCAGCATTCTTGTTTCTTCCAATCTGCAGTGACAGAAAGCAGATTGGCAGTTACTTGGAGCAACTGATGCAAATGAAGAGACACAGGGGGAAGCAATTTTGCCTGACGAAAAAGTTAAATATCTTGACTGGAGTGTACACAAAGAAAACTGCACACATTCACACTATAAAACTTCAAATTGTACATTTAAGTGGACACACTTATTTTAAATAAATTATACATAAAAACTACTATTAAAGAAATTGTAAAAAAAAAGCATGAATGAGTTTGATTGGACATTTCTTATTCTCATGTTGGGCTTTATTAAACACAGAAAAAATATAGAGAAGACTATAGGTCAAAGTTCAAGGATGTAGCTCAGTGGTAGAGCACTTTCCTAGATTGTACAAGGGCCTGGGAGCAATATACAGCACTGAAAAATGTTCTTTAAGTGTGATTGGATTCAAAGTCTGAATGATTTTACTTGGACCTGAGTAATATAAAAATACTTTAATAAAAATAATTGTTAAGCAATTTTGTTGATGTATAATGGGCAAACTGTACCTTTTATACTTTAAAGTATACAACTCAATGATTTTAATATAGTCACAGAATTGTGTGACCCTAATCATAATCTATTAATCTTCTTTGTATTGTAAAGTATGTAATCTGAACATTTCATATGAGTTCAGTGGTATAGTCTATGATGTTTTAGGGCTGACTGCTTCTACTCAGCATATTTTCAAGATTCATCCACGTTCCAATGCGTACCTGTAATTCATGCTGTATTGTTAAATGACATTCTATTATGTGGATAAACAATGTGTCATTATCCCATTTATTAAATGATGTGTTAGAGTCATTTTCACAGTCATTTGGCTATCGTGAGTAGTGCTCCTGTTTTAGACTCTTTAGGCTTCTATAACAAAATACTGGGTGGCTTAAACAACATAATTATTTCTCAGTACTAGATGCTTTGATTTCCAATATCATTGGAGTGACTCAGTTTCTGGTGAATGCTTTTTCCTGGGTTATATATAACCCTGTTTTTCTATAGTGGGGAAGAAAAACAGGTATAGAGAGAGGCAGACAGACAGACACAGAGAGACAAAGGCAGAGAGAGACAGAGACAGACACAGAGGTGGAGAAAGCAAGATAGAGACAGATGGACAGAAAGACAGAGAAAGATAGAGAAAGAATGAGCTTTCTTTTCCTCTTTGTATATCATATGAAGACCTCAGCCCTGTGAATAAGGACTCCACCCTTATATTTTTCCAGCCTTAGCTACCTCCCTGAAGGTCATATGTACAAATGTATTGACATAGGAGGTAGCCATTCACAATGGCTAATTCTGCATCCTTCCTTAAGGGACAAGATCGAGATTTGAGATGATCAGTGCCATCCATTTGAGATTTCCCATTGACCCTTCTTAGCCTAAAATAATCTATGCCCTCGAGTCACCCCAGGATTATACTCCAGGACAAGATCCTTTTTAGCATGTGATCATTTATGCCATTTTGCCTCTCAGTCTTCCACCAAATTGTAATCTTTTTCTAGCCTTGCTGGTCACTGTGTCCACCTAATAACTAGTGACTGTTTTGGAGTGTGGGAGGAGGACCCAGTGGGAGACATTGACTTCCCAGCCATTTATACATTACTAAACTTGTCTCTGTTTTTTATTTTTCTCACTAAACCTTTCAGACAGACAATGGGGACTCTTGGCAGGGTTCCCAAGAGTTAGGGATTCAACATATGAAGTTTCTTTTAGAGAAAAACACCATTCAATCTATAGCAGTTGCTATGAATGTTTATGCACAAATTTAAGGGGGTTGTGTTTTCATTTCCCTTTCGTATCTATATAGAAGTGCAATTGCTAGGTTATACAGTAACTTTACATTAAACACTTTTTAATGTATTGCAAAAATGCTAGGAAAAGTCTAAATTGTATTAATGGAGCATTAAGAGCAATTCTGATGAGTCTTCAGAATAAGAAGACTGATGTAGAGAAAGTAATCTTTTTGAGTGATTACTTAAATGGCCACAATAAGAATCTTGGCAGAAAAGCCAATGGTAACAGCAATGCTAAAATGTTTGACAGAAATGAGGAACAGGGTGTTAGAGACTAGAGGAATGGCTACCCATCTTATGAAGTGCAAAGAACTTGGCTCAAGTGTATTTTGTCCTAGTGTTATGGCGGGGGAAGAATTGAGTCATTGAAAAGTGTTAGTGGAAAATATCATTAAGCAATGTGCTCATGGTGTGCTAGGGATCCTTTTGATTGTTTATAATAAAATGTGAGAAGAGAGAAATGAATTAAAGATGGAATCTATAATCAAAAGGGAAGTAATAATCAAAATATTTGGAAAAATCTCAACTTATTAAAAAAACATAAGAGAGAATATCAAAGATGCAGTCAAGCACATGTTTGATGGAATTTAGCATAGATAAGAAATGCTAGTCATCAAGACAATAGAAGGATGACCCTGAAAGCATTCAGAAATATTCAAGGTGATCACTCCTATGATAGGATCACAGTGGCAGAGCCTTGATAGCATAATAAAAATGGAGCTTCACAGGGTAGCCACAAAGCTTGGAGCTCACTGTCCAGGACCTTCTTTGAGTCTCTGCTCCATGATTCCAGTGTAGCTCTCCTTAAGTGCCAAAGTCACAGCTCAAGTAGGCCAAACTGTGGCTCAGACCACCACATTGGAATGCACAAATAATAAACCTTGGTGGTATCCACTGGCAGAGGGTTAGAAAGCTATGACATTATGACCGCCTATTTCAGGGAATGCACACAAGCCTTGTGGCCAGAGCTGCCTCTAAGACTACAGAACTGTGGAGCCATTAACATGTGAGTAGCTGGGAGAGTTGGAGGAACCTGAGTCCAGCTCCTGGGAGATGCTGCATGGCCTGTGGCTGTTGAAGCACTGACTTGAGTCCACTCCCAGCATTAGACACCCAACTCCCGCCTTGACGTGGGAAGTGGAATGTGGAGTCCACAATAATTCTCAAGAGTTAAGATTTAATATTTTCTTTATTTATGAGGGAGTTTTGAACTTACTTGAGAAATGTTACCCCTCTCTTCTTGCCCATTTTTCCATTTTGGATATGAAACGTCTACCCATGTTCTGCTACTGCATTTAAAACATGCTGAAGGGGCCTTTGCCACAGGATAAAAGACACCTGTGATTCTCATACAAATATGATTTACATAAGTCTCTGGACTTTATGATACCGGACAACAAGATCTTTAAATCTGGAGATGGTAGAAAAGAGACTGGGTGCAAAAGTGTAAGCATAAACACACTGGTACTGGAACCCTTGTGTGTAGGGGTGTGTCTTCACACAAATGGGAACTTCAACTGAGAGGAACTGGAACTTCAGCATTAGTTGAGAAAAGGACAAACCTGCTATCATAGCAAAGAAGATGGCAGGTTTTTATTGATTTTGGGGGAGCAGGGGGCTAAAATCTGAAAATTTCCAATAGTCATGGATATGGTTCCAAAAGATGTGTCTTATTAAGATAGACTTGGACTGCTGCGTAATCACAGTCAACTATCCTAGAGGTCCTTCAATTCTCATATAGCTTGCATCATCATCTTGGACAGGACATTTCAGCTTTGGAGGTCTAGCCCTTGCATTATGGTTGAAGGACTTTAGGTCCTTGGGCTGTTGCAACTGCTGAAGAAGCACAAAAAGAGGGTCAGAGATGAGGGACGGAAGGAAAAACACACACAGCTCCATTGGAAAACAGATCAAGTTAAACTTGCTTTATAGTCTTGGTCAGCGCAGTTTAAAGGATTAATGCATCGACAAGCTCAGGCAGGAGAGAGGATTATATGCAATGTGTAGCCAAAGACGCCAAACCTTTTATCCCACTTCAGACAACTCGCAGGTGTCTCCAGGCTCAAAAGAAAAGTTAACGTTTTCAGCAAAAGTGGCTTTCAAGCATCTACAGAACAACCTGTGCAACTTTATAATAATCCACATACCGGAGCTGTTATCTGACTGCAAACTAGTAGGAAGCTAATAATATATGTGCAGCTTCAAGACCTCATAAATCAGTGAGTTTTAAATTGACCAAGAACACTAAAAGCAAGAGAAGCTTAAGAGGTTGTTAGGTTTCTCTTTGGTGACAATGTCTCATTTCATGCACTCATTCTGCTTTTGTGCTTTTCTGTCTGTGATGGGTTTGTTGAAAAGAATACTAAAGAAACAACATGCTATGTGCACAGGGTTTGCTCCTTTGTTGCTGTCTGTTGCCACTGCTGCTGTTGTGGTCTCAGTCTTTTGTCCCACTAGAGTAGTTCCCTGACTGACTCATTTTCATGTACACTTTTGCATGGATGCTAGACTGAGGTAAGACTTTTGCAATTGTTGATGGAATAAATATATTTTGCGTATAAGGAGGATGTAACATTTGGGAGTACAAGGTCGGGATGTTGTGGTTGGAATTTATGTTCCTTTAAAATTCATACAATCTTTTGTAAGGTATCTGCCTAGTTTGGAATCACACAAAACCATGTAGTTCCACTAACAGATGACAAATAGTTTCTTCCTCTTTTGGTTTGGGCAACACTACAGGCCCTGCTGAAGGAATAGTGTTTTAGGCCAGTTATTGAGGTTTGTCCAGAAAGAGTTCCCCTTCTTCCTGCACTCTGGCATATCACTTACATCCTTTTTTTCATGGAAGTGTCTTTTTCTAATTGTTGGATGCCAAACTTTTCTTTTCTTTTCACTGTTTCAAATGAAGTCTTTACACACTGTTTCAAATGAAGTCAGTTCCTGTGAGATCCTTTACATTCTCTTTTCTGAGAACTTTCTCTCCTCTTTTCCAGGTTATTAGCTACTGTCTGACAACTTGGAGTCTTGACATCTGTGTTTACAAACATGGTACTAGGTGTGGCTGGGTCCTTGATGCCTTCTCAGCTTGCTTCTCCCAGCTTGCCTAGGCGCCCGGTGAAGGGGGGCCCCCGGGGCCTCAGCGGTGTCCACCTGCCCTAAGAAGGGCAGAGTCTCCAGTCCATGAACGATGTTCGAGTGAAGGATGTTTAGAAATTTAGGAAAATTGCCAGACTTAGCAGGAACCTTGCAAGATTAGTTTTGTTATAAATTATACCTGCTTTTTAAATGAGAAAAACCAATATTTGTGTTCCACTTATTTATTTATTTATTTATAGTATGGCTTATAGTATGGCAATTACTAATCAAGCATGTTGCACCTACTGGTGTGATTTAATTTAGTAATTCTCTAAGACTTTAAGTCTGTTTGTATAGTCTGAGCCCTTTTGCAAATGATAATTTTCTCAAGTCTAGCAATGTAAATGTGTGGACTTATGCAAAATAATGTGGAGAAGAAAGGAGGTGAAGATATTAATTTTCTAACATGCTAGAATTGTTTAGGTAATGCTATAGTCTCTGTGTGTGTCCATGTGTAGGTTGATATCCTTGTGTTTAAAAAGAGAAAAATTTAAATATTCTATTCAATACATTTTAGTGAATCCTGAGATAACATATGAAACCTAACTGAAATAGCACAAACCTTCCTTGAAGTCGGATGAACAGTAGCTATTTAGACTAATATCGAATGTTTCCTTCGTCTTTCTGGCCTCTGGTACCAAAACCTGGGAAATACTGAGAATACTTTCTCCCTGGCTTTCACTTGCATCATACACATTTTAAATTTGTGTCTGAGTCTGTGTCTGAGGAACAAGTCTGTAGCCTGCGGTTCCTTGGTATTTTTTACATAACTCCCTTCAGAGCAAACCATCATTATTTCCCATCTGAATGTGCGGAATAGTCTTCTGAGTGCTTTGCTCTGCCTGATTTTTCGTCCTCACATCAACAGTCTATTCTTCCCACAGAAGGCAGGAATAGTTTTTAAATCACAGATCTGGTAAGAATCACCTCATTAAACGCTTCAAAGGCATTTTATTTAGAATAAAGCTTATTACCTTAATCGTGTTCAATGAGGTCTGTATAATCTGACTCTTATTGTCCCACACTTGTCTTTTTTGTTTTGTTTTCTGTTTTTTGTTTTGTTTTGCTTTGCTTTTGGAGACAGGGTCAAACTGTGTGTTCAAAGTGGCCTTGGCCTCACGTCGAAGCCCATGCTTCTCAAATTTGCAATGATCCTCCTGCCTTAGCCTCCCGAGTACAGACTTCATTTTTACCCTTTTTTTACTAAAAAGCAAACTATCTCAGGGTTTTATCCATTCTGGGCTGACGACAAAAGGACTTCTATTCCATCATTTACCTAATTCCTTTTTGTGGCTTAACTTCAAACTGGTTGTCCTTTCCTTAAAGAAATTCCAGTGATTTCCCAATCTTAATTTGAAATGGGTCTATGACAATCTCCTCGTATTTTTCAACCTCATGACACCTGCTACTATTTATAATAATGTATTTATATGATTAAAACATAACATTCAATATTATAATTTTGACTTTTAATCAAGTATGTCAACTAGATTAGATTAAAATGCCTAACAGTTTAGTAAAACACATGTCTGCATGTGTCTATGGGGGTTTCCAAATAGGAGTGGCACGTGGGCCTGCAGACCGAGGGAGCAGGGCACAGTCGGATTGTGGGGGCACCATCAGATGGGCTTGTGGCACATGTGGAATAAAAGAGAAAGGAAGAGGAATCCATGGAGGCTTTTGGAAGGTTCTAGTACATCTTTTACTGCTGCGGTCATCTGTGGCCATTAGGTTTGTTTATCCACCTGTCCCACACAGACTCACACCATGACTTTCTAAGGAGCTTCCCAGCATTCAGTCTCAGCCTGTCACTACAACCTCGATATCTGCTATTCTGTGGTTCCCAATCCCTTGAGTTGAGAAGCAACTGGATTCTCTGATTCTCTAGCATTTTGGAAATGGCCATTGTGGACTCATCTTCCTCTAATCTGCAAATGTTATTGCTGAGACAAAATACCTCACCCTCATGGCTTAGATAAAAGAGAAAGGAGGAAACATTTATCTTTACTCATGATTTGTAGAAGTTTTAGTCCATTGTCAGCTGGTTCCAAGCCAGCCAGGGAGAAAGGCCTAAAGTAGAATTTGCTTACATCATGGTGGCAAGGAAGGAGACAGACAGAGAGAGGGGGGAGGATCAGAGAGTGAGACATGCTCTTCCAGGTAACCTCCCAAGGACTCGCCTCTCACCAAGCTCCACTCCCTAACCAAAAAGGCCAGCTGTGGTAACCCAATAATCCAATCATCCTCCAACAGCCCTTCCTATGAGCATATGAGCTCTCTGCATGAGATTCTCCATGGAAATTATAACATCCACCTGTTAACTCCCCTTGCTTTACTGACCAATATAATAATTCAGAAATTTCAAACTTGTTTAACTCCTTTCCCTAACCTAACATTCACACAGGTTTCCAGACACCCACATTTTGGCTTCCAGGATCCCTTATGCATTATGGAAAGGTATTTATATGTGGTAGATAGAAAGCAACAGAGGGAAATTTTGTGGTTCATATTACCTTTTCCTGTATGTTGGATAATTAAGCCCCAAGTCCTAATAAAGCTGGAGTCAGTTTCCCCTACCTTATAAATGAGACTGCAGGATCACCTTAGTCTATCATAGTACAGCTGATAGGAAGTATCACTTGTAAGCAAGCTGCTGAGGACATAGATGCATCAAGAGTCCAAGGAATTCAAGTTATAGATCCAGTCTCTGATTCAAATATTATAAAATATCTTGGATATTTACTGTTAAGATCTAGCAATCTGGAGTTGTACCTACTTGCTTCTCCTCCTCCTCCTTCTTCTTCTTCCTTTTTTTTTTTTGTTTCTGGTTGAATTTAATTTTGAACTTATTTCTATCTAAATTCATTTATATGTGTTTATAAACTTTTGTCTCAGGTAAATATAAACATAAATTTATAAATATAAATATAACATAAAATTCTATTATAAATCACTTTCACAATTGTTCTTGAAGTGAATGTCACTATTTGGTTGTGAATATGTAGTGTATTGTAATGTGGTTTTTTTCCTTCACATTTGAGTCTCATCCTTATCACAGAGATTAACTCAACTTTTTTTTGTTTTTGTTTTTTTGTTTTTTTGGTACTGGGTATCAAACTGATGACCTCGCATTTGCCAGGCAGGCACTTATGTTGCTGAGCTAAATCCCTGGCCCTTAATTCAAATTCTTCATCTGTTTTTTCCTAGTGTCTCCAGATATGAAATCTGGCATTGACTTTTATATATTATTTAGTTGAGATCTGTGCCTTTTTGTTTCATTATTTTTTAAAAAATGTATGTGTCATTTTTACTCAAGAAAGCTCTACTTTTTATTTTTTAACTATTTAGGAGTAGTTTTTTTCCTTCTTCTTCTTTAGGACTTCTTTAGGACTTCTTCTTTAGGACTTCTTCTAACTTCTTTAGGATTTGTTTGCTCATAACCTTATGCTTTACTTTTTTATAGTTTTATTTATATTTATTTTAAGTTTTATTTATAAGTTATTATTTTGTTAACTAGATATTTCAGTCACTGTTTTTTGCCTAAGTCACTACAGAGGATAATTTCACCCTATTAGTCTGCTCCCAGAGCTAATATAGTGCACTATATTTTTTAGAGCTACTAAGAGTGTGGATTGTTGTATCACAATTTAATGTCTTTATTCAGTAGATAAGCATGTTTTTAAATGAACATATTCAAATATTATAAAACAATACTGATCCATGAACCAAAGTGAGATGGATAGTAATACATATCATAAGAAAAATATCCAAGAAACATGTAACAAATAATATCTTTCTCTACAAACAATAAATTATCATGACTTTTGTATATACATGACAAAAATCCTCACTGCCATTTAAACTTATATATAGGACCAAAGAAGAACTGCCTTATTGAATTTGATGCCAAAGTTACAAAATTAACTTCTATAATCAGCATACTTATATCATTACCCTTTGTTAAAACCATGACTTAGTGATTCAAAAATTCTCCCACACTTGCCCACTTTTCCCAGATAATGTTTCATAATTTGGCAAAGTACATAGAAATCTGGCTAATAATTTAAAGTCTTTGATGAAATATTAAGGTTCAGCCAACTCATTGTGGTTCAAATGTTTCAACAATGATATTCTAAAGTTGCAGCCAAACACATAAACCATTGAAGAATTTTGTTTGCAAAATGACAGCTTGTTTTCCTTGGCTTCTCACGATTCACATCGATTCCAAATTTGCATTCTCAAAGCAAATTCCAGGAAAACGTGCTATTAACGTACAAAAAAAAATCAGCTATTTGGGGAGACAAAAAAAGGACCTATGCTGAATGTTTTTATGCATGAATTTTAATCTACAATTTCAAAATGCAATGTGTTTTAAACACTGAACTCAGCTTGGTATCATAATTTAAGGGGCAAAATAGAGTGACCTCTCTGGGCTGTATTGTGATTGATTTTTGCTAGAATGCCCGTGAATACCTTCAATGACAGTGTGAAAAGGCTGGAGTTCATGTCCACATGCAGGGAGTTGCACAGGTTGAGGGCATTAACATCAACCATGAAGGGAATTCAGCTAAGGGTCCACTCTAGTGGCAGCAGCAACTAATGAAAGTACTTTACAGGGTGCAAGAATCAGATAGAATATGCACTGAAATACACTGACATATCACAGTTGACTACAGTTACATTGATCCATTCATTTTACCACAATTTACGGAACATACCCTATGACTCTCTGAAGATTGATAAAAAGTGATTAAGACACAGTTGCCCACCTACAAGTATGAATGGTTCCAGGTGAACTAGAATGCTATCCTTGCTTGGCAATGAAGCTTTAACAAATCTAATTTTTATGAAGGAAGACGATACGAATTAATTTTTGAGTGTGAGGGCGCTCCGGCTGCAACATCCATCACCCCACTGATCATCAGAGTTGAGTCAGCTGATCTGACTGCCTTCTTTCCTCACCACTCCGTGGGCACCCTGCCCAAAGCTTCACAAGCCATGGAAGACCAAGCCAGATAGAGGAGGACGTGTCTTCAGTCAAAGGGTAGGAGTGGATGTGTTTCCCGGCTAGAACTTTCAAACGAGCTCTCAAGAATTTTTGTTTCTCTCTCCTTATTTTACTAAACCCTAAGGATTTTTGTGACTGTCCATATCATCTTTTTATCAAAAAGTATTTGTAGCATGTTCATGCTCCATAATAAATGACTTTGAATTCATGAAGACACTATTTTCTTCCATGATAAATTTCATTTTAATTAGAAAAAAGGTAATAGTAATCTGAGAATTAACCAGGAAAAAATAAAAAGGTAATTGGCAGTCTGTTAGGTTGCAGGCCAACCACACTTGAAAGATGGTTGCACACACTACTTCCCTCTGCATGCACCTACTGAGGAGGAGGTCTTAAAACAGAAAAGAATATTGAAATTTGATTGGCAATCAGGCCACATAGAGGAGAAAATCACTCACTGTCTCCATGTCTCAACAGGCCTGAATTCCTTCCATGCAAGTTTGTTGTTGATATATCCTGACACTAAAACTTATCTGGCTCAGTTCTAAATCCCAGGTGGAGGAGCAAAGGGAGTTTAGAGCCTCCTTTGGCAGTTCCGTTAAGGCCGTCCTTGGCACTTGGATTTCTACATTGGAAGCATGGAATAAGCTTTGGGGGTTTTGTTTGTTTAGTTTATTTTATTTTTGTCATTTTCATTTTTGACTGTTGTATTAGTAATGACAGCAGAAAAGTCCCTATTCATTGAAGTTTTTTCCACCTTTCTTCAGGGGTATTTCAGGACATCTGATCAGGTCAAAAACATTCAGAATTTTCCTTTCTGCTCAGGATAAAGCAACATTAGAATTTGAATGTTGTTATAATGTTTATTATAGCTATTTAGAGTCAAAAAATACAGAAAGTTCAGCTAGAATGCAGTTATCACAGTTGCATGTCCAATCTAGTGCTATGTCCATTTCAGAGTATTTTGCTAAAATTTAACTTTATGATGGAATGAATACATAAACTGTGATTTCTCTTCCTAGACACTTCTGTCTCTGTTTCTGTATGAATTTCTTAGATTACTTCAGCTCTGAAGTTAGGGGCTTCTTACTTGTAAGATGGTGTACAAATTTTTTCTCGGTGAAAACTG
This sequence comes from Dolichotis patagonum, assembly GCA_004027295.1. Lineage (NCBI taxonomy): Eukaryota > Metazoa > Chordata > Mammalia > Rodentia > Caviidae > Dolichotis > Dolichotis patagonum. The sequence goes on along the minus strand of PVJX010028312.1, from coordinate 9,886 downwards.
AAAAGAAAATTTGCATTTGCTTGTTCTTTATCTTTTCCCTCAATTCCTCTCTCTCTCTCTCTCTCTCTCTCTCTCTCTCTCTCTCTCTCTCTCTTTCCAATAAGATATTAACATTTTTGGTGAGGTTTCTCAATTCGGAGTACTAAATTCCAGAGGGAAATGATTGACTCTGCCAAGGTTTCAAAACATGGGGAAAGTTCTCCAAGTAGGTAGTGTGGGAGAGGGAGGGATGGTTTTTTATGTTTGAAGATCAGGGGCACATTTTTCTTCATCAAAGAGAAAATTATTTAAAAAGTAAACCTAAAAGTTAGCCCAAAAGAGAGATTAATTTTAATTGAGGCTAAGAAAATGATAACTATATTGATAAATGACTTTCTTAGCTTTACTTTCCTTTTCATTTCCTTTCACTGTCTATACTTGAAGTCAGAAAATTGTGTGGGCTTCAGCAGAGGCTCATTAGCTTTGGAAATCATGACAATTTCAGGTCTTCCAGATGAAGAGTTGCTAATGCTGGGAATGCTAGTATTTGAAACAATGTCCCAACACTTCATAGTTCTTACTCTAAAATTTTCACAGAGCTCTTGTCAAATACAAGACATTAATGTAGGCACTATGGCGAATACACAGGAGGATAAATTTCAGTGGAAAATAGGAGCTTTTGAACTATTGACTTAGATGTATCTGCATATCTATAAAGCGGGAGACAGAACTGAGTTAGAATTTTATCTTAAGGCTTCAATGCAATTAAGGAGCACTACAGTGTTTGGAGTCAGTGTATATGAAGTCAAAGCATCCAAGAAAAATGAAAATAAAGCTGTTATTGAACAGTTATGGTGTTAGACACTACAATACACGCTTTCTACAAAGTTTCTTATTTAAAACAGTCCTGTGAAGTAAACATTATACCAGATGAGAAACCTGAGATGAAATATTTGTGTAATGACCTCATCACTTAAAATTTATATATTTCAACATACTTTCTATACAGTCAGTAAGAACCTAAGCAAAAAAAAGAAATTTTGATAATTGTATGGCATATTCATTGTGAAGATTCTGCCTCACTATAATATTATACACTTAGCAAGAGTTTTTCACTCATTATCTACTGTAAGATACATATTAGGTATAATTGAGAGCTAAAATTTTCTTCCAAGATGTAATCAGAACTCTCTTCACACACACACACACACACACAAAAACTCTTTAGAAAAAAATATACTGCAAAGAAGTAAAAACCAAATAGATATATACTAAACAGAAATACAACATTCAGATTCAACAACAGTTGAAATTTGACACGTTTGCTTTATAATTCTTCACCTATTAATTTTTTTCTCTCACTCCTCACTTCTCTTCTCCTTAATTTTTTGACTCTAGTGTAACTAGTTGTCTTCACTCACGATTGGAGTTTTCCATGAAGCAGTATCATTTTTTTTGTCTGGAGTGCAATATAGAGCATTGTGTATGTGTGAGTGTATGTATTGCTTTCATTTGTGTCACATCAGAGTTTTACTTTATGTCACATTATAATAGGTTGTTCGATAAACTGTGATAATAAATTTTGTTTGTGAATTCTGGTAGTATCCACTATATCTCCTGCTTATAACTTTGTTCCCTTTATGAGAGGGAAGCTTCAAGACATATGACACGCTGCTTAAAGCCTCCCAACTACTATTCACTCAGAGTGTATTTTTTACCTTGCACTACAAACCAGAATAAATTGCTAAGGTATAAGACAGAGAAAAAAAGAAACCTTTAAATCCTAAAAGAAGAATACAAAAACATTTTTTAAACTGATGCTGTTTGAAAGTAGATAGGCATTATTTTGTTTTTTATATTTTTATATTTTATTCCTTTCTTCATTCTTTTATATTTGCATTAGCTCTGTCATGGATGGTCTTGCTTATGCTGTATCATTTCATCTGCAAGTAGAGAAATCTCTTTCTTTTCCAGTTCTTCAACCTCTATTTGAATTGCTCACTGGAGTTCTACTATAAAAAATATAGGCTTCATGCTGAATACCAAAAAAATTTCATGAACTCTTTCAGCCTAATCTAGTTCTCTTTCTTATTAGATATCAAGAAATAAAATTGAGCTGCAACAATGTTTAAAGGTTTAAATTCTCATATGCCTAATATTTAAAGCAAAAAAGTCACTGTAAAGAAATTAATTTCCAAAAACCTGAAGTTGTGTATGTGTGTCCTGCTCATGTGCATCAAAAAAGTTCTTAGGATTAGAAAGCAACGACCTCGCAAAAAAAATATTTTCCATTCAACTGCCTCATGTAATTCTCAACATAGCCCAAGGTGGTAGATAATATAATCATTGACATTTTATAAATAAAGTCTCGGTGGCTCAGGAACCATAACCACCTAGTGACCAATTGTGGTGATCCCTTTTAAATCCAGGTCTAATTTCAAAACTTGTAAACTGAACTTTAAATCTGGTAGCTTTTAAACTAAATAAGATTTAGAAATGTTTTATTGTACAAAAACCCACCTTAAAACTTAGTGGCTTAAAAAAAACTATTTTATTTGGAAAGCTAATATTTGGGCAGATCCTGGCAAGATGTTTCTCCGTTCTCCTCATTATCAGTCAAGGTGGTTAGACTGAGGTGAGGATTCGCTTCCAAAGTGGTGTGCTTACATAGCTGCCAAGCTGGTTCTGGCCATTAGCTAGGTGCTTAGATGGGGTCGATGGCTCAAACACTAGCACCTAGACTCTTTCAGTAGCTTCTCTGCATGAACTGCTTGTGGCTCCCTCATTAGTACAGAGGCTTGGCTACAAAAGCAAGCATGGCAGAGGTACCTGCAGCCAGGAGGAAGATTTACCATGTTTTATAACCTAGCACAGGAATTAACGAAGCACAGTTTCAACTTACCCAATTTCAAAAAGAAGTCACAAAATCCCCACATTTTACTGGAGATATGTCAACATGACATTATGAGTAGAATATGTGATATAGCTGTTAAGGGTTGATACACGTGTCAACTTGAGAAGTTTAGAAGTTTAACTAAGAGACTCAACCAGGAACCAGAGCTCTTATTTTGTAACTATCCTCCTCCTGTGCAAGAGGAGGACAAGGAGATGTTGTGAGTGCTACACCTGCCCCAGAGAAGGGGTGGCCTGCCTACAGTACAAGGGAGGAAAAGAGGCCTGATCTTCTCCCTCTTTTGCTTTAACTGTTTTTGCTGGCTGCTGCCTTGAAATGTTCGCCCAGTGCCATGCCACCCTGCCTTGGTGCCAACTAATTATGGGCTGAAACCTCCACAAACTGTAAGCTAAATAACCCTTTCCTTCCTTCATTTTAGGTGTCACATGTTTTGTCACAGCAATGGGAAAAAAGTAACCAAGGTCTTGTATAATCCAAGACCTTTACAAAATATAATCTACCATAAAAATCATTCAGAATATTGTTTCTGAGAGTTTATCCAATTAAAAGCACCTGAGGCTGTCTTGGAGTATTTGTGCTTCCGTAATAGAATTCTTGAGACTAATCGATTTATAAAGGAGAGAAATTTTTTTTCTTGTGAGAATGGAGATGAGCACATCCAAAGCCAATATGCCAATTTCTAAAGAGTGCCTGTTTGCTACATCAACATATGGCAGAGGGTTGGGAAGAAGAGAGGACAAGAGGGGGTTAAACACGCCCTGATATACAAAATATACCCAGCATGGAGCACTATTGACTTTACTACCTCCAAAAGTTCTCCCTGCTTCCATTCCTGTGATAGCAAGCTAATGTCAGCATGGGCTTTGGAGGGGACAAACATCAAAACCATCGGCGACACATATGCTTAATAATGATCATAGATACATGGTGAAAATCAGATAAATCATGTAAAGCTTTGAGACCAAAGTCTGGGGACATACATGTTCAACAAAATTTTTGGATGAGTTTTATGCATACTAAAATTTGAGATGCACATATCCAATCCAACATTTTCATTTTTAGAGAAAGAAAAAAAAAATAGGAGCCAGAGAACTGGAATTAGTTTGTCAAGGACACAGAATGAATTAGGCTATTTTTAGTCTGTCTCACTTGGTGTATCACTTTAGCATTATTAGGAATGAGGATCTTCATCATCTCTCCAATGAAGATACGGCCTATAATAAACAGTAAATCTAAAAGACAACACTGGAAACAGCACTGAAATGCCTAAAGGGCAAAGAAGATATAAATGTGTGTGGCAGAACTGGAATACATGATGAAATAGGGAAGTCAGACAAAGGTGATGAAGTGGAAACAGAATGGTCAAACATCTCAGAGAAGACAGAGGTTTTGTTTGAGTCCTAAACAACATGACCTGGGAAATAAAGCAAAAGCCATAACCATTGCAGTGAAAGGTTACATAACATAGAAAAATAAAAGATCTTATGGAGGTCATAAGTTGTTTTAGTAAAAAATAAAAAAATTCTCTGGTGTCTGATTGTGTTCATGGTAAAAATGAGATGCTTGCTAAATGCCTATTGGGTAAACAGCAGTATTGGATGAGAAAATTAAAGTTCAGGGCATCAAGGAAATGGTTGAAACTGAGCAATTGATACAGTTACAGGCAGCTGACTTAATTAGAACTATTACAGGCAGTCAGACAGGGCTAGGCCCTCTAAGGAGCAGTGCAAAAGACCTTGGAGAAGACAGACACCTCCTACTGTGGGTCAGGCCTCAAAACAAAATATCAAACAAATACACCCACATTCTAAGGTTGGATATTCTACATAGGTCTCTATCACCCTGAGCAAGCTAAGAGTCACTAACCCAACCCCCACAGCCAAAGGCCCTGTTCTGTATTCATACTGCTTGCTACATGACTCGCCTCTGCATTTGATCCCAATTTTACCTGAGTAATTACACTCATAATCTTATTGGTTGACCATAGTTCTGTCCAACTTCAAGCCCACCTGCCTTGTGAGTTCCCATTTTTCCCCACGTTGGACCTACCCCACCTCAGGTTTCTGCTCTATAAAAATCCCTAGAAAAAAAAAAGTGTTCCAGCCAACCCACTTGGGACCCTTTCTTTCTTCCTGTTGGAGAGAAGCTTTCTGTCTCTCAATAAATACATTCTGCTCTTAACCTCCATTTTTCCTAAAATTCATTCTTCAGTGTTAGAGAACACGAGCTCATACTGGACATCTAGTAGGTTGGGAGTTTCTTTCCCCTATATCAATACTTCCTAACTTGTTGGCTCTAGATTTTAAGATGGATGCACATTCAGTCCCCCATAATCTCTCTGAGAATACACACACACACACACACACACACACACACACACACACACACAGAGAGACAGAGAGAGAGAGAGAGATAAACACACAAATAGTCAAACATATATATTTATACTAAAAAAATATGTATCACCTCTATTGTGAAGTAACAATTCCTCTGGAATTCATATTCATACAAACATTCCTACTCATTTCTTCAAAGGATGAAATCAATCAATAATTCATTGTTTTTCCCAGCCAATCTAAATTCTTCCAAAAGTCCACGATATTAGTGATGTCCAAGAGACAGCATCCCTGTTGAGCCTTGTCAAGGACCTCAAAGAGTCCTCTAGATGGCAGCTGGCCAAAAAGCAAGTTTCACATTCTATTATTTCTATGTAAAAGGAGAATGGACTCCTTGACTCCTCATAAAGAAGCTAACTTTGGTACACCAGAAATACTACTAAATGAAGTAAAAACAACCATTGACTTGGAAGAAAGGAAGGAAGGAAGGAAGACAGCCAGACAAGGAAGGAGGGAGGGAACAAAGGAGGGTGGAAGAAAAGGAGGCACAGAGTGGGAAGAAAGGGGGAAAAACCTCTGAGGTAAATAGTCAGAGGCCCAGGGACCAAAATAAGACCTTCTCTTTTCCTGGGACAAGTGGTCCAGCGCATTTAAAAGAATTAACGCCAGTTGAAAAGAGGAGCTGCAGGGGCCACCGCTGTGACCCCTCTCTGTGCTCTTTGTTGGGCTGCTGGGGCTCACCAGTCCCTGCCTGTCAGGGGCAGTTGAGATCTGCTCACATGCCTATTTTATCTTCCCCCATTGCTGATTGCTAATTTCCTGGGTATTAATTACAAAGTTCAGTCTTTCCCCTAGTGAGTCTGAAATAGAGAATGAGGACTAAGTTTAGAACAAAAGCTGTCAAATTCACCCTCCACTCAGTATGTTTAAGGCCAAGGACACGCAATGCAAAAAGACACATTCCTCCCTTCTCAGGAAAATTTCTGTGAAATTAAGATGACTCAAGCATCCCTCGTAGGTCCTTAAAATAAAAGGTGAATGTTAAAGGCGTTCCTTTTTTTGAATGACCCTAAATATCTTTTTCTGGAAGATACAGAAAGAAGGGTAAAATTATCTCAGCTCATTGAGCACAGATAAAAGTTCTGGCCATCTTTTCCTACATGATTAAACCATTGTCTCAGTTACAGCCTGGATTCTAATTCCCAAATGAATTCATTGCTTTAGAACTGTTTCTAAACAGAAGAGAAGAAAATGAATGTGATAGATTTAACTTTTTCATTTTTGGTCTCAGAAAAAAATCCCATCCTCTGGGCTACCAGCTGGTTGTTTTAGCCACAAGTTCAATTTATGGTTCATTCTCCTATCTTCTCCCCAAGAACGTGTTTCCTAGTTAGCAATTTCCATGGGAAACAGAAAGGAGAATCAGAGAAAAACAAAACCAAGCTAACATACTAGTAGATTTGGCAGGTTGCTGGGATGTAATTTTTCTCTGCATGCCACAAAGATAATAATTCAAGTGCACTGTCAAGAAGTTTACTTTAAAGCAAATGCTATGCTCTATCCAAAAATCTCTTTCCAAACTATTTTGATCAAATGAGTAGGGATATTGGAAGCAAGTCATACTTGTAATCTTGCATCCAGTTATTAGGAACTGAGATATTACTTAGAGAAACAGTATAAGACCTTCGTAAAGTTTTTTTGTTTGTTTGTTTTTGTTTTTTGTACCAGGGATCGAACTCACAACCTTGTGCTTGCCAGGTAGGTGCTTAAGCCACTGAGCTAAATCCCCAGCCCAAAAGTTTATTTTTTAAGTCATAAGACCTAAACTATGGGCTAAAATTTAAAAATCAGTCTTCAGTATATTTATTGACTGTATGTCAGGATCCTGGCTTTCTTTAGGACCTTCGTTTTCTCATCTGTAAAATGAAGTATGCTAGTCTGGACTAATGGTTCGTAGTCTGCACGCTGTACATTTCTAGAGATTTTCCATGTTTCAAAAGCCTGGTGAAAATTATCTTTTTATCTGAAATAAAGATGCCCAACTACATAAACATTTTCCCTTATATCTAGACTTTCACTTATTCTCTTGAGTAAGTGTGATGGTTATACGTTTCTCAGATGGCAAAGGTCAGCTCAAGCATTTTGATTTCAGGAAGACGTTTTCAAGACCACTGTCTCCTCCCCTAACACTACCACACACCTGAAGGAGTGGCTCATCTTCACCACTTCCTCACCTTTCTGACCATGATGGATGCTCAGACCAATACATCCTCTCATAGCAAGCATCTTATTAACTGTGATGATATGCTGACTAACCTCCCAGGCAGCTTCTCCTCTTCCTCCTCACCCTACTCCACTTCCCCTCCTTCATCTTTTCTCATTCATCCCTTTGTTTTCTGCCTTCCTCTCCAAAGCAAAATATGTGACATACAAAGCTACCTGTTTGTATTCAAAATATTTTCATGTCCTTGAGTTTTAACTTTATGACCTGTGTTGATTTTTGTTGTTGTTGTTTGTTTATTTTTTTTAAATTTTCAAACAAACAGAGGATTTGTTGAAAATACTTTCTCTTTAAATCTCATACATATATCTTTGGTGAACAATAATTATGTAATTTTTATAAAAATGACTAAGCATATAAATGTATTAGGAGTTCCAGACTACAGTTTAACCAAGTATCTAGACATCATGGCTTAGACAAGACAACATATAAAACTAACATGACAATGAATTGTTATTCACTGTTAAATATAATTGGAAAAGTCTTTTCTCTCAAAGATATGAATTTCAGATGATAAAAATTTTGAAGAATACAGGCTCAGATTTATGTGGATCTTCCAAAACTCAAGGGGTTCTGGATCTGCTATCTTTACTGAGGGGCCAAGAAGCACATCCCCACTGTTTGGGGTCCATAGCCCTGCCCTTCACCTGCAGGAAATCTCCCAGAGACCAGCATCTCGGCCTGACTCTTTGGAACCGGGAACCTCCCGGACCCGCAGAGTGGCCTGTGCTGTTTGGATTGGGAACTGTGCAGAGACCGGCATCTCTGCCAGGTCTGTTTGGGACCGGGAACTTTGCAGAAACCAGCATTTTGGCCTGACTCTTTGGGACCTGTAGGCACACCCTTCACCTGCAGGGAACCTCCTGGAGACCTGCCTGGGAAAAAGTAGAGTGGCCTGGCCTGCCTGAGATTCCACAGGCTCCAGGTTGACCACGCCCAGCATCCGACTTACAACTTAGGGAGCCAGGAGCCTGCAAAGGGGAGTTAGGACCGTGTGAGGAAGCCAAGAACCTGTGGGGGAGCCACTGCCCTTCCAGGAACTGAGGGTGCAAGAGGTAATTCGCCACACATGCAGAGAAAGCATTGGAACACCACTCAAAGCAAGGAAATATAGAAAAATGAAAAAGGAAAGGTCAAAAGGCAGGCTCAAAGCTCTAGCCCTCCCCAAGAAAGCTTAGAAGCCATGTACATAGAAGAAAAAAGAAGCCATACACCTGAAATGTCTGAAATGATATCAAATGAAATAAATATGCAACTAGGGAAAACTATGGAGAAATTCAAATCAGAAATACTTGCCCAGGTAAAAGATGAATTGATAAAAATAGTGAAAGAAATAGTGAACACATCTAGTGAAAACACAGCTAAAAAATTAGAGGAACAAAGCAAACAGATAGAATCCCTAAATGAACACTATATGAAACAAACAGAATACATAAAACAGATTCAAAGAGATATACAGGAAATCAAAAATGCTATTGAAAGCTGCCAAAACCGCCTCAATGAAAGTGAAGATAGAATTTCAGACCTCGAAGATAGATTGCAGCCAGTGAGCAGGAAAGACAAGATCTTTTAAAAATAACAAACAATCAGGAAATAACAATTCAACACCTGCAAGATGATGCAGAGAAAAATAACATAAGATTAATAGGTATAAATGAAAAAGAAGGGGATAGCCCATATGACATCGAGGATATTTACAGAAGTAATAGCTGAAAACTTCCCAAACATGAGAAGAGAAACTGACATCTGGATAAGTGAAGCATATAGAACTCCAAACAGCCATAACCAAAATAAAACTACGTCCAGACACATAATAATCACCATCCCAGAAATCCACCACAAGAATAGAATACTAAAAACTGTTAGAGAGAAAAGAGAGATCACCTATAAAGGAAAACCTATCAGAATCATGGCAGACTTCTCAACACAAACAATGAAATCAAGAAGAGCATGGAGCGAAGTATTTCAGATCCTAAAGGAAAACCATTTCCAACACAGACTGCCATACCCTGCAAAACTGTCCTTCAAAATGGATGGAGAAATAAGATACTTCCATGACAAAGAACAGCTGAAGAACTTCATGAACACCAAACCAACCCTACAAAGAATACTGAAAGACATTCTAGATACACACAGGATAAAACCACCAAGCAAGGCAGACAATTAAACAAAATGGAAAGCTAAAGACACAACAGCAGAAAGATAACATGTCAACAATAAACCAATATATAACAGTTACAACCATTAATGTAAATGACCTCAATTCACCAATCAAAAGAAACAGACTGGCAGAATGGATCAAGAAACAACATCCAAGCATATGCTGACTACAAGAAACCCATCTAACCCAAAAAGACACTCATAGACTGAAAGTCA
>PVJX010028311.1:0-23979 GCA_004027295.1 Dolichotis patagonum | reverse complement strand
AGATTGTTTAGGTTTTATTAGTTGTATAAAAATTTCTTTTCTCAATACTTTCTCTTGTATCTGTGGTTTCCTAGAGTTATTTATTATTTCCTTCATTAGAAGTACAGCTTTCAGAAATTTCTTTAGTTTTGTTGGTAGAAAACTTATTTTCCTGAAAATGATTTTATATGGTTTTCTTGGATATAAATACCTAGATTCATGTTGTTTTCTTTCAGCTTTTGAAAATATATTCTATTGTCTTCCAGCTTGCATTGTCACAGATTCCTTTGGGAAGCCCATCCATATCTTTGTCAGTAACATGTCTGATTTTAAGATCTCAGCTGAGCATGGTGGTGCATGCCTGTTACTTGAGTACTTGAGAAGCCAAGCAAGTGAACTGAAAGTTTGAGGCCAGCCTGGCCCACATAGTAAGTTCAAGGCCTGGACTACACAGCAATAACAGACCAGCAAACAAAATATTTTCTTTTTCTTTGATTTTCTGAGATTTCACTACAGTATGTTTTTTCTTTAATGAATTTAAAAAATACATTTAATTTTGTATTTAATTTTAATGATTTCTTATTCACTAAGCATTGACATCTTTCATCCTAAAGACGTATGTTAATAGTCAAATTTGAACAATTCTCAGCTAATATTTTATGAATTTTTAAATGAATTTTGTATTTTTCTCCTTACTTTTCCACCCTGCTATTCAAAGTATGGTCTGTGAACTACCAGTAATTTACTTAATGTACAATTTGTTAGAAGTACAGAATCTCAGATCTTATCCCAGACTACTAAATTAGTACCTTCACTTAAACAATATCTCCAGTAGATTCTATGAACATTAAATTTTTTTTATTTTAAAAGGGGTAAAATTAAACACAACAAAACAGAACAGAACGGGACATAAGAAAGCATAAATTTCAAAGCTAGACAACCAGAGATCTTCACTATCTGTCATATTGTCTCTTGTTTTCTTCCAAATGGTTGTCCTTATCTTTGCATATGGGGAGCTCATACTAAATAACATAGCCAATCTTTTCACAAGATGTCCAGTTTACTGGCTCCCACTTGCTAAGCAGGGGTGGGGGGGGACAACACGGGACAGGGCACAGGACAACATGAGATGTTTGATTCTCAGCCCATGCACTGGCGGGCTCACTACTGCCCCCCCAGAGAGGGGAGGAGCTCCTTGTTCTCCTGGCACCTCGAGTCAACTGCATGGTGCAGGTCCTGAGGCGCCAGGGTCTCTCCCCTTCAGGCCCCCTAAAGTCTGCCACACTCACTTGTTATTTCTTTCTGATGAATTGACCATTCCATTTCCAAAGTTCTGAAATGGCCAACAGACCACAGAAAGAATTCTCTTTAGGCTCCTGTTTGAAACCAGCAGCTACAGCAATCTGCTGGCCTTGCTTTAGGGCCAGAACATTAAATTTTGACAGGCACTGTCAGGCTTTCTTATGCTAGCCTCCATATTTCTTAACCTTTTATATTTTACACTTCTTTTTTCCTGTGATTCATTATGTATAAATTTTTAAGATTTTTTTTTAGTACACGACTGTTCTCTCTAGCTTGTGTTTAATCTGATGTGGTCATGTTTAATCATGACTCTCCAATTTGGATTTTATTCTTAATGTTTAAAAATTGAAATTTTGATTTCCAAGCCTGCCTGAACTGTTTTTTACTTTATCATAATTTCAACCTTGTATATTCCATAAGAATCTTAAAGAAATTTATGTTTTATATCTGATAATTCCAACACATATCAACTCTAGAAATGATTAAAGTTTTATAGTTTTATTAATTAATTCTCAGTCATATTAGTTTTTGGTCATATTGTTTTCATCATTTCATTTTAATCTCACTTTTGAAAGAGTTTCAAGAGTCAGCTCACACTCCTCTAGAAATTCTTTGAAGACTAGATCATATTGAATTCTTTCAGAGTGAATTTATATTTAGTACTTCTATGAGATACATGGCATTACCAACCTGGGACTACTTTAAACTGAATTTTCAATGTGGAGTTTTTTTTTTCTCTAGCCATATGTATACTATAAATTCCAATCCCATGTTCAATTGGTGAATAGTCTGTGGATGTAAATTCTCAGAGGACTTGCTTTTCTCTTCTTAATAACTAAGAATCAAGTTTCTTTACTGTTTATCTCTGTGGGGCTATTGTTTTTTCTTTCTTTGAGCATATTTTCTTTTAGGGTGCAGGTCTTATCAGGAATTCTTCATCTGGCATCTCACCTTCCTCAGGACATCAATTTTGTTGCTTATGACTCATTGAAGCCCAAGTTCTAGGCTCTCATAGATCAGTTTGTCCCTGGGGGCAGCTGTCAGGTTTAGTGTTAAGTTATTTTGCTGGGTTTTTATTTTAAATAACTTTTGACCATGAATGATTTTTGTTACTCTCTTGCTAACTCAGCTGTTAAGCATTATTAAGTATCATTTATGAGAAAAGGTTTATATAATGCTTAGGGGGTTATATTGCCATAAAGAGAAGTTTTGGGGAGCTTTAAAATACTCTTTTTTAACATACAAAGGAAAAGGAATATGATTATAGACTTGAATCACTTTGGAATTTTCCTTTTTCAAGACTTAAATTTATAAGCAGACTTTAATTTCTCTCTAGAAACCTCTTAGTGAGTGAGTTTAAGTTTATACATAGGACATAGAGTATGTTATCATTGGAATGTTTTTGTGATGTAATTTTTGCTTTTTCCAGAACTGTTGAGATTTTGGGTAATGTGAATTGACTCACTTGTAGGGAAAATAGAAAAAGTAGTGAATTTGAATAGAAAGATAGAATAGGTAGTGCTTAAAGAATGTTGTTGGGATAGATTTAACTGAACTCTTTTTTTTTCTTTTTTTGGTACCAGGGATTGAACTCATGACCTTGCGCTTGCCAGGCAGGTGCTTATGCCACTGAGCTAAATCCCCAGCCCTTTAACTGACCTCTTAAGGCCTATTTTAGAGCGTTCTGGGGCAAAATTGCCAACCTAGCATGTATTATTAATAGAAATGCTACCGTGCTCTCCATTTGCTTTATTCCTTTATCTCTCTCACTACATTCTCAACTCTGGTAGAGTAATTTATAGTATTTAGTGCTTTCAAACACCAATAATAAACAATTGTAGTTATTAGGGACAAAGGAGCAAGAATGGAACAACTCATTTTTCCCTTTATCTGATTTGCGAAGTAAAAAAAGATTTAATGGAGTGACTAAGATTGTTGAAAAGAAAAACTGATACCATTTCTCTGATCAGGAGGAATGGAAAGCTCTTTATTACTTACAGTATAGAAGAGGTGAACCACATTGGCATTTGGTTGCTTTGCCTAAAATCTTCTTTCTGCATGCTCCTGAACAAGGTACTTGGTCATAGTGACAATACAGCAAGGGTAGTTATTACACTTATTGCTTGTAACTGGGAAATAAGGGTGAGATAATATCTGTAAGGAACTTATTCAGCATTCAGTAAATGAGAGTTGCAATAAAGACTTCTATAATTCTTGTACATCAACTCTCGTGTAAGACTTATTCCAAATCCCAAAAGACGGACAAACAGGCATTTACACAAACCATAGGTGTTGTGGTTTATGTTTGGATGGCCCCCCACAAGCCTCATGCAGTCACGTAGGCAGCTGAATCTAGCATTTGTGATTGGTTCACTGTCTAGTGCTGGGTTTAGTGGTGTAAATGTTGTATCTGCCCAGGGGTGAGGAGTCAGCATGCAATATAAGGGAGGGAAGGAAGCATATTTTTTTTCTCCCTTTTTACCCTGTTGAGTCTTGTCTCTTGTGGTAGCCATGAGTGGTTGCCCCTTAGCCACACCATCCTGCCTTGGAGCCAGCTGAGTATGGACTGAAACCTCCAAAAACTGTAAGCTAAATAAACTTCTTTCATTTTAGGCATCAAGTACTTTGCCTTAGCAACTAGAGAACAGTAACCAAGACAACAGGGTTTGTGTGGCATATTCCAAAGATATGAACTTCCTATGTTTGTATGTGGATTAAGAAATGACTCAGATTTAAGATGCATCCATTTACCTAGAAATGCTTCAAGTTTATCCTTCTTTGTAGTAAAACAGTACCCCATTGCATAAAAACAAAACAAAACAAAACAAAACCCCAACAACACATTTTCTTTATCCTTTCCTTGGTTGATGGGTATTTGAGCTGTTTTGAAGATTTAGCTATTACAAAGAGTGCTGCTATAAGCATAGGTGTGCATGTATTGCTGTGGTATGATATTTTTAATTATTCTGGGAAGATACTCATAAGAGGAATAACTGGGTTAAATGGAACCTCTAGTTTTAGTTTTTTGAGGTATCTCCACACTGGTTTCCCTTCGATTGCGAGCCTTGCAAGGTATTCATGTGTGTAGACTGCAAAATGACCAACAATCCCATAGGACTTGTGTGGTATTTCCAAATTATATTTACCCTCTGTTTATATATATAGATTAAAAAATGTGTTGACACACTTGACTCATTATTCTTGCCTCAACTCAGGCTAACACCAGAGACTTATCTATTGTACTATATTTTCCTTCACTAAACAAATGTTTTACTATTATTTCTATTTGTGAAGATCCACACAGTTCTGAAAGTTAAGGTTTGCTCTTCTTCAATATACCACTGGCTCAAACTATTTATGATCTGTGGAGGAGAGCTCCATTTTGTCTGTTTCTATAGTTTGGAAATGTACAACGGAGCAGGAAATATTTTGCAAAAGTGAGAGAAGAGGAATAGAGCCTGAAAAGGATTCCCTATGGACAGTTCTATGATACTACTTGAATATTGCCATGCTAACTATGGATTTTACCCTTTACCTATATTCTATTTACAATTATATAGGCTTATGGTCTCTGAGGTTTTTAAAGTGGTCTATGTGAAAACAAAAATAACTCGTACAGTATTTACTTTTAGTTTTAGTTTCAATCATTACAATTCTAAGTCTAGTGTTATAAAACACACATATGCATATTCATATGCATATGTGTGTTTTATAAATATACTGTAAGAACATTCACTTTTTGCTGGTGGGCAAACAAAACAATTTGAAGATTGCTGGTAGAGGTTGCATTTGTGGATTTAAATACTACTAGCTTCAATATATAGTTAATAATGCACAAACTAATTCTTAGTAATGTAGTTTTCCAAAGTTTATGTATCACTTATATATGCAATAATAGGTGAATTTCTATTATTTAAATATTTTAGTTTTGTATTTTGTAAACTCATGAGTGGAACATGTCTAAATTGTATGCTGGAAATATTGAATAAAACATGAGTAGAAATGAGATAGGCTTAAATCTCTTCAGAAACATTAGTTAGTATTGAATTTCTAAGGCAGAATCATAGCATTTGGCTTGTTAAGACTTGGTCCTTCAAATAAGTATCCCAATATGGAATGACATGTGTTTCTAAGATGTTTGAATAGAACTTTCAAATCTGTCATCATCTAATTCAGAAATAGGTTTTCATTTTTAAGACTACCTTGGTTCTCAAAATACAAAAAAAGGTTCTCACAGGCAAGTTTTAAGTGGGGAAGTAAGGCCCCAAGGGAGTCTAGAGGTGACACCCTGTGGAAAGAAACTGCAAAAATTAGGATTGAGGGGAAATCTAGTTAGAAAACAAAACAAAACAAAACAAAACAAAACAACCCCCGAGGTTCAATTTTGCCTTTCTCCTTCTGAAATGGAACTGATACATGTAAGAGAATTCAAGATGGTCTCTGGATTAGTTTTCTAGGACTTCCATAACAAAAAAATGGCAAACTACTGCTTAATATAACAGAGGACACTTTTGAGAAAGAGTAGGCCCAGCATACAGTTTCCTAGGAAGAACACTTAGTTCCTTTCCCACATGAACTCCCACATGAACACAGATGTGATGGGTCCCAAATTCTCCTCACTTTTCTTGTTTGACAATAAATACATTCAGATCGTATCTAGATTTAAAACTAACAGCATACCTTCCTTACAGTTCTGGAGGCTTAAAGTTCAAAATTAAAGAGTTGGCAGAGCTACGCTTCCCCTGGACACAGAGGGAGGTATGCTTCCTTCTTGCAGCTTCTGGTAGCCCCTGAAGCTCTCTGGCATACAACAGCAATGTCCTCATCCCTGTAGCTGGCTTCCTGAGGCCACCTTCCTTCCTTGCATCTCTGCTCAAATTTCTCTCCTTTTAAGTAGCTGTTCATTTTAGGTTGGAGCCCACTCTACTCTAATATCATTTCATTTTAACTAATTATAACTACAACAACCCTATAAAGACATATGATGACCAAATAAGGACATATTTTGAAGTAATAGGAGTTAAGAATTCCAGGTGTTTTGGAAAACACAATTCAACCATAATAGCTGCTGAGTGGTCTGAAATTTCTTAGAGAGATGGAGCGATCTAGCAGTGACTTTGGATTTCAGTGCTGTGAGTGGGAACCAAGAGAATGGAATGGCAATAATTTTCTTAGACATTCTCAGTCAAGACAAGAAGACCTGGAATAGTATTGAGGAGTAGCAGGGGAAACAAGACCAGCCAACATCTTATATTAACTTACATGTAAAGAGTAGGCTGGGTGTTTTGCTGATTAACTTTGTAGAATGGATGATGAGGCGAAGTGCTTGCTGTTCCTGAGCGTTCTCTGTATGCACACTGAGTCTACATGGCTTTTATTAATGGCATTGCATTTAAACTTTATAAAGAGGACGAGGATGTAGCTCAGTGGCACAAGCACCTGGTCGGCAAGCTCAAGGTCCTGAGTTTGATTCATGGTATCAAAAAACAAACAAAAAACCCAACCCAAACCAAACAAAAAAATAAGTGTTGTAAATATCACCCATGGAAATAGTGATATGAATAAAACCTATCTCTAAGTAATGAGAAAGAGGAGTCAGCTAGACAGACAAACTTTGGAAACCTTCGGTGGTAAAAGGAAGTAAAAGTAATGGGAGAGCAAAATTAAGAAAATGCATTGTATCGTACTTTAGTTTTAAATCTAGATCTGAATGTATTTATTCAAACAGGAAGAGGCAGGAGAATTTGGCTGTGGGCAGAAGAATTTGGGACCAGCCACATTTGTGTGCAGTATTGTCTGCTGGGCCTGCTGTTTCTCACAAGTGTCCTCTGGGCTCTCAATCAGGATAGCTGGGATGAGTTCTTTAACTCACGGATAGTTTTTTTTAGTTTGGAATGCATCCTGGACATCTGTCAGACAAAGATGCAGCTGTTTTGTCCTGGTACTTGGGCACACATATATGTACCATTGCCAGAGGCAAGTGACATGGGACATTCTTAATTTTTTTCATTTATTTTTCCTGTCTGTTAGAAGCCAACTAATGTAGTTTCCAGTGGCAATAAATACCCACTGACATGCTTTAGTAATTTTTTTTACCAGTACAAATTTATCTAAGATCTCTGTGCTTCTGTGTTAGTACAATTTATTTTAAAATTACACATGTGAAAGAGTAAGAGTGAAGGCCAGATATGTTAGGATTTTTAATAAGGTGCTTGTATCTTATAGGCAGCTTAAGCTTAATACAATGATCCATGTTAAACAACTGATATCATAAAGGCATATTGTTGAATATCCTCTATTCTTATTATAGCACAGAACATTGAATTTGATAAGGACTGTGATATCCATCAATCTGAATGAGAGACTAGATATCTAAGGCTTTTGAAATTCGGGTATTGGTGAGGTTTGGATTCTCCTTAGAGGAAAGGTTCTCAAATTCCTAACCATTCTTACAGTTTAGTTGATAAATACCAGAGATAAGAAGGATCAGATATTTTCTTTTACCTTGCAAAGCTCACAGTCAAATGGGGACCATAAATATGGTGACTAATGCTGCCTACAGGAATCCAAGAAGATATAAAACAGACAACACACATGTTATATTAGGAAGACAAAAGCAGACTCTAGGTGCAGAAATAAATGTGAAGAAGGGGCAGCAGGCCACTGTATTAGCTTTCTTATTAGTCAGTTGGAACAAAATACCCAGCACCCACAATTTAAAAGAGGAGGAGATTAAGCTGATTCATTGTTTTGAGGGATTCAGTCCATGATTGGTCACCTCCCAAAACCAAAAGTACAAGTGTTAGGACAAAAAGGAAGAGAATCAGGGGCACAAGCTCAACAGGACAGGTTTATTTCAGAACAATTCTGAGAGGGACTGCTCTGGCACTAGAGACCTGGTCAGTAACTCTAGTACAGTCTACAAGGCTTTTATAGGATCATGAACATAAGAAAGGTGGGCAATGGACCGGAAAAGCCACAATGGGACCGTCAGGGGAACAGTTCAGTACAAAGGAGTTGTGGCTGTCAAGCTGGGATCAGGTTTAAAGACATACATACAAGGAGTTGCACATAGTTTTTCAAGAGCAGGGATGAATAATGATTGGGAATTACAGGATGTAGGTAGTTTACATGGTGATTACTGGGTCTTGTTGACCCATGACTATACATTTATAGCAGGTGTAAAAGCATAGCAGGAGGAAGCAAGTTAAAGTGGTCTCTACTTAGACCAGGATGATGGTGGTCAGATTCCTTTAACAAGGATGATATAAGGTTTACTGGGTAAAGCTGTAGCCTGACCCTCTTGGATTATGGTTACAGGACCTCTAAAAGGCTGCACTCAGGGAAACACTTCCCTAAAATGACCCTGAATAAGCAGGGGTTCACTTCTTAAAGCAAAGTCTTTTGAAGGAGTTGACCATTTTACACAATTGAGCCTGTGATGAGTGGGATCTGGTAATTTCCTAAGATGCCCACAAGACGTCTTTTTTATTGTCTTAATGCAGAATACTTGGTTTCTTTTAAAATACCAGTGTTTTTAGCAACCATGCTCTGTTTTGTTCCAGATTTACAGGTGCTACTTTTGTGGTAATCCTGCAAACTTTTCAAATCTTTTAGCTCTGCTTTTTGCTCCTGATTCTCATTATAGATAAGGTAAAACCTAAAAATACCCATAGCACAACCTGAATGTTGGGTTGCTTTGAAATTTCCTCTTAATCAGTTAATCAGTCTGCCACCCTTAAATACAGCCTCACACAAAGTCTCAGGGCAAGGGAAAAGTGAACACAAATTCTTTACCAGAATGTAACACTCACGGCTTATAGGCCAATTTCCCATACAGTGCTCATTCTGAAGTGAAACCTCATGAGGCTGGCCTTTACTATCTGCATTGCTCTCAGCATTCTGACCTTTTGAGCTCTGACCAGAATCTCTCATCAATCTGCTGACAGCATTATCAGATGTCACGAGGTGGCATTTCTAAACCTTTCTGAACTCCTGAAAATCAGTTCTATAGGCTTCTACATTGACTGCATGGTCAGGTACATTTATAGCAATAACTAATTCTCCAGTACCAAAATCTATATTAGTCAGCTGTCTCATTGCTGTGACAAAATACTCAACATTCACAAGTTATAGGAGGGTTTTACCTTGACTCATGGTTTTGAGAGATTCAGTCCATGGCAGAGAGCATGGAGAGGAATATTGCTCAATCTGACCCACCAGAAAGCAGAGGTAATAGGGAAAAGCCAAGAAAGGAGATGTAGCCTCCAAAGGCACACCCCAGGAACACAACCCTTCTACCAGGCCTCAGTTTCTAATAGCACATTTCACTACGAATTCATCAGTGGATTGATGAGTATAATACCCCAAATTCCAATCACCTTCCAAGATGCTTATCTCTCAAACTTTGGATCTAAACCATGATAGCCATTGAAGGAGATAGAGAATTTTGTTTGATTGTGTACAAATGTAGGTGTTTACAGCCCAGTAGAAAGATGTGAGTTCTTTCAATGCTTCTGGTACTTGGATTTGTGGGCAGAAATGATAAAAATATTGGTAGGAGACGAAGCCAGACAGAGTAGGAAATGGGGTAGATTTAGAGAGAGCTTATGTTTCTTGCTAAATTGTTTGGACATTATCTTATCATTCAAAAGTTGAAGATACTAAGAAAAACTCCTTCAGTTGGTGTCTAGAAAGAGATTGAAAATTGTAACTATAATTTGCCAGCCTCTGTCTTACTTAGGCCAATATCTAGCCAAGTCTTCAACCTGATAGAGTTAACTCCCATTTCTGTCTATTGAAACTTGTTATCCAGTGCGATTTTTTGTTTTTGGTATTTTCTGCTATATCTCAGTTCCTTTTCTATTTATTGGGTGACAACCATTACTTCAGGGGAAGGATGGCATTGGACAAGGTGGATTTCAAATGTTGGCTTTCAGTTTCTGAAACTGAGGACTTGGGACAGAGTAGAGAAAAATGTGCTCTATCAGAGCTAGTTTTTTCTTAATTCTTCTCCACTTCTCACCATTTTATCAACTAAATAAAGATTCCCCAAGCTGGGAGAAAGATATAAAATTTGCAAGAATAATAAAATCAGAGGCTGCATAATTCTGAAAGTGGGAAAAGTAGAAATTCATATGGATTTAGTGGATCCAAGACAGCAGGGGAAGGACATCCTTATCCTTAGGGAAAACCCAGGTTGGTGTCAGGGTCCTAGTCTCCTACATGCAGCTTGATGCTGGAGTGGAATTGGCCCTGGGGTCTGGCAGAGGGGACTTGAGTCAGCTTTTATTTCTTGTAGTCTGGAGAGAGGCAACTGAAGACAAATATTTTATGTGCATCTACAAGAACCCTAGAAGTAATAGAAGAGATGATGGACTGGAAAGGGGGCTGGTGGATGGGATGAAAGGATGGTGGGCTAAGAGTGATCTATAGAACCATCTGAACTTGACTAACATGAACTGGGTGTCTTCTCTTATCATGGAAAAACAATTTTTAGATGATACTTTGGTTAAGTTCCTAAGATGGAAAAATAAGTAATAAAGAAAAAAAAAGCATTAGACCTAACTCCATAAAACACTCTACAATTGAGCAAATCCTGATTTGGGATCTTGCCATCAATCACAAGCAGCTGTTATAAAGCGTGGGCTAAACATTCAAAGATGTTGTGGAGTAGGAGAGTTTGTTGGTGAGAGGGTTATAGTACTAATGAGTGCTCCGTGGCTTTCCTCTCCTCCTCTCATATTTTTTGTCCTCCCAGTCTCAAGCCATTTGACTCTAAGAGAGACAATCCAGAGATGGAGTACCTATGAGAAAGCAAGACTGACACCTAATTCCCAGGTGAAATTCTCTTAGGCAGGGAGCTGGTACTCTTTACCTAGCTGCTCTTTAAGCTGAAAGAGAACGAATTGCAAAAACCGTAGGGTGAAAAGAGATGAAGTATAACAGGGCAGCTTGGGCACCTGCTTATTATAGTTTAGGTCCAAAGTCTCATGGATTCCGAGGTGGGCCCTGGTCTGAGGAGGTGAGTCACTGAAGTTGCAATGTGGAAAGATGTATTACTGTGTCTGAGTCCTTCTCTTTTTCTCAGCTTTCTGACTTCCTTGGGCTGAGCAGGCCCTTCTGCCATACTCTATTTGCCTTGGAGCTAGCCAACCATGAGTTAAAGCCACTAAGACTTTGAGCCAAAATAAACTTCACCACCTTTAAGACTCAGGTGTTGGGTATTTTGTCCCAGTAACTGGACAGTGACTAATGCGCTACTCTTCACTGAATCAAGGTTTCTTGAATCTCCTGCAGGGTAAATGGATGCTGAGCCTGAGCTTCTGCATTTGTATGAATTACTCAAAAGGGGCTGATGCAGGCCAGACAGTTCTGGGGCTTGGGGTAAGAATAAGGTGGGGCCAAGAGAGGTTGTGCTGGGGAGCATCTTACATGGTAGGAAGCTATATCCCATAGGGGAGGCAGCTTGTAGGCACCTACTTCAAGGAAAATACATCCAGGAGATGTAAACAGAATACACCTGCCTGCCTCCTCTTTCCCCACAGTGAAGGGACAGAAGAAGATGTACAAAGAAAAAGCATGTGGTGATGCGCTCTCCTTGGACTTCCTGAAACACACTCCTTAGCCAGGGTTTGGCCTCGGCTGGGGAGAGTGAGCGGCCTTGAATGGGTTATGAGTATTAAAGTTGTACACTGAACAGCACTGGGAAAAACCTTTTACTATTTCAAAGAACCTGGAGAGCTAAAGGATGTCAAGATGCCAATAGGGTAGGGAGACTCAGTAGAACATGAATGAAGGTGGTGAATGGAGAAAAAACTTTTCTGGGGAAGAGAGAAAGAGAGAGAGAGAGAGAGAGCGAGAGAGAGAGAGAGAGGTGGTGTCTCTCAGGCTGGACAGCATGACAATACCTTGGAGACTCCAGCATGAAGAGAGCTGAAAGCAGGCTCCTACACTGTCCTTGCCTCCCCAGTGGACCCTCCTCTACTTACAAACCTGCTTTGGCATGACTTAAATCTTCTAGATATTAGATGAAATCCAAGAGAAAAGGTATAAGTTGACCAAGACTTGGTTTCTACCACTTGGTACAATAGGAAAGGTGATTTGAGTTTATTGTAGAACTGTCAGTCTGAATCAACTTTGCCTACTTCTGTTTCTTGGGCACGTAGTATTCTTTAATAAGTTATTGGGTTAAATTCTTTCCAGCCAAATAGCCGCTGAAGATTTACTAAATCTGCCTACTGCTCTTTCCTTCAAATTACTAGTCTTGCTAATTCAGCAAAGGGTTTAAAATCCAAAAAAATTTTACTTTGGTATTTTCTAATATGAAGTTAATATATTTCAATAAGGGGAATTTTTGTAAACTGAAAATACAAAGGAAAAATACTCTAAGTATTGCTACCCAGAGAAAAACCACAGCTCATAGCCTGATCTATGTTTTGCCGGACAGATTCTTTTCTTTGTAGAGCTAGTATAGTTGTGATTATGCTGTGTATGTAAGTTTCCCCCTCCCAACTTTTAAAACTTTGTTATAGTATAAACACTTTCCATGCTATAACAAGTGTTAAAATAAATATTTTGATGAATGTATTGTATTCCATCATTTGAACTTAGAGTCATTTACATGACCACTGACTTCTTGTTGCAACCAAAGTTGCTGACACTGACCAGGTCATCTTGTGCAGTGTGGACAGGATAGTCACAGAGTTTGAGGGAGGTATAACCATCTGTCGAGAGACAGTGCCTTCGAGGATATACCACTTGCAAGGAGCACTCTTGTTGCAGCTAGTTCCTTAGCTCTTTAGAGTTAATGTCTCACCAGGGTCTGATTATTTGTGGGAAGGAAATATATTAACTGAGAGCCTGCTGTATGCCTGACTGGGGCCAAGTACTTACATGGTCTTTCTTGTACATTCCTTAGACACTTTACAAAAAGAGTATTATCTCCATTTTGGATGAGGAATTTGAGATTTAGAAATAAAGGCTTATTATTTCTTAATGTAAATATTTAGGGCCAGAAGGTTTTGAATTTTTTTAAACTTTTGGAATATTTTCACACGTAAGATGAGGCCTCTTGGAACTGAGACCAAAGATGAAACATGAAATTCATTTATGTTTCATATATACTTAATGCATATAGCCTGAAGGTAAATTTATGCAATATTTTTTAGCATTTCTGTGTTTTGACCATGACATATTACATAAGGTCAGGTGTGCAATTTTCTACTCATTGTTATCATGTAGCAATAAAAAAGCTTTAGATTTTGAAGCATTTGAGATTTTGGACTTTTGGATTAAGGATGTTCATTCAACCTGTATTAAACAACCTTCCTGAGATACCAGTCAGTGAGTGGCAAAGTCTGGAATCATCCAGGGATCTGGCTGATTCTAAAGTCCAGGGTCTTTGCATGACATTCATTCTGTTCCACTACCTTTGTGTAGAACCCATATAAAAGACCAAGGAGTCCTGGGATTCTGGGATGGTATAA
The DNA here is from genome assembly GCA_004027295.1 of Dolichotis patagonum. NCBI lineage: Eukaryota > Metazoa > Chordata > Mammalia > Rodentia > Caviidae > Dolichotis > Dolichotis patagonum. Next base: position 10,210 of record PVJX010028311.1, on the reverse strand, counting down.
AATAGATACACCTGTTTTCTGCTTCCTTTTCTTGGGTTTGGGGAGGAAGTGGATTTAGGACAGAGACAACAGCTGGAGAACTGTTGCTAGCTGTTGACATTTTCCTACAGTTTTTCATGGGAGCTGCTTATTTGGTTCTAGAATAATCACTAAAGGTCCATTGTTAAAAGCTTGTAACCCAAATGGTGTTATGAAAGGGTTCTGGAGAGTTGATGTGGTTTATATCTAGACGTCCTTCCAAAGCCTCATGTGCTCATAGGTGGGGCTTTTGGGATGTGGTTGGTTCATGGGGATATGATACACATCTGTAGATTACTCCATTGATGAGTTTATAGCTAAATGTGATGTTGGGAGGTGAAGCCTGGTTGGAGAAGGTGGATCATTAGGGACATAGCCTTGAAAGGTCTGTCTCCTTCCCTTTTCCTTTGATTTTCTCTGCTTCCTGTTGCCATGGCAGGAGCTGTTTCTCCTCTGCAATTCCCCTCTGCCATGCTACCATGCCACCCTGCCTTGGAGCCAGCTAACTATGGACTGAGACCTCTGCAAACTGTGAGCCAAAAGAAAACATCTCCTTCCTTAAGTTGTGAATGTGAGGTATTTTGTCCCAGATAAGAGAGAGTAAATAAGACAAGACTGAAAAAGGTAGAGCCTAGTGTGAGGCTTCAGGTTATTAGGCACGTGCCTTTGAAGGGGATGGTGGGGTTCCAGTTCCAACTATGAGGTGAACATGTTTCCTCCACCATGTGTTCCTGCCAGATGCACTGTGCTGTTATGGAGCCAATGCAATGGGGCCAATCTGTCATGGGCTGGTGCCTCCAAAACCACAATATAAAATTAGTCTGTCTTCTTTATAAGTTAGCAGAGGTATTTTGTCATAGTAGTGAAAAGTTGACTAACAGGGCCACACAAAACAGTGTGTCTTATGGCTCTTGTACTCAGAAGGCTGGGGATGAGAATTCACTGGCTCTAAATTTTCCTGATGCTTGTTTAGGGAGGATTGAATTTACCCTCTTTCCCTCTAACAGGGAAATGTCTTGGAGTGTTGGTCCCAGAATATTCTAGATGTGTGACAGTTTCTCTTTTACTCTAATGAATATGATTTCAGTCATTTTGAAAGATCACCACTAGGAGATGCACAAGATTCAAGGAAGTTACCAAGAGCGGCACTTGGTGAATTTTGGTCTATGTTTATCTCAATTTTGCAGGTTTCTTTTGTTCTATCCATTGAAAATTGAAGACAAAATATCTGTTTCTCAGATACCAGTAGCTGCCCCCAAATGGAAAAAAAATCTGGCTTTATGTTATCATGTAGTGACAGAGTCTGAAGGATATGACAGACTAGATTCCCTAGGATATGAATAATAATATGTGCAGCACATGATTCTTTTTGTGAAGATGTCAACATGTTTCACAAAGGATGATGATGATGGTAATGCAGATAGTTTACCTTTCCTGTGTTTCACGTTGAAATGGGTGCCATGCTATGTCTCACTCTTATCACCTTTATTCACCGTGTACCATTGTCTCAATTCATTGACACAATCATACTGTTCCCCCCATTTTGCAAAGAGTTGGAAGCATAGAGAAGTCAAGGGCATTATCCCAAGTGACTTACCTACTAGGTGGTTGAACTGCCTCCTAAACTCAAGGCCTCTGACCTCACAGATGCCCGCATTACCTGGTAACCCTTCTGTTTCCTGGTTATCATCCCAATTTGACAGATAAAGATCCATCCATAAAGTCCAGACCAGTTCAAAGACTTGTCCTGAATCTCAGCTGGTTAGAGGAGAGGCCTAAGCTATGAGTTCCTTTCCTTGGTCCAATGTTTTCATCTGTATCTTGTAGCTACAGCATCTACAGAGGGCCGCAGGGTAGTAAAAGAAGGAGGAGGAGAAGGAGGAGGAGGAGGAGGAGGAGGAGAAGGGAAGGCTCATTGGTGAGGCAGATCAACAGAGTGAACAGAGGAAGTTTGTGTAGACTCTGCTCCATGGGCCCTTGTGGGCTGCAACCACCTTGACAACTGCTTGGGTTGTGGGGCTTACATTTTGGGGCTAGGTCCAGTAAGCTGATATGGAATTGCTTGGGCAGATAACACTCTGTAGCCCTCTTTGGGTCATCTTGGCTTTGGAATTGCCTGGTCAATAGGTGGCAGCAACCCCTTCCTAGAGGGCACAGGTTCTTTGAGTTCCTTTCTGCCATTCTGGCTTAATTTTATCCACAGCAGCACTGACTAATCTTATAGTCTTATTCCTGTATTTAGATGGTTTTGTGCTTGTTTTCCCTTTTTAGGATTCTATGCATTCACCATTTGTCTTCAAGAGAGAGGCTCACAGAAGCCACTCAGGCAAGCTTTATGCTATTCGCACTTCATCTCTCCTTGTCTTTGTGGCAGCTGCATTTGCTTGGAGATTTCACATTCACAGTGATCCTGGACTTCAAAGCTTGGCATGGTTGTAGAGGCCTCCTGCTGCTGCGGGTTAAGACTTATCCTTAAGATTCCCCTTCTGTATTGCATAGTGTTGAATCGTAAGCAGGAGTGGCACATTTACCTCTCCAGGCAGGGTGAGGGCTAGTTGAAATTCCCAGGAACCGTGGCTGGATACTCTCTGAAGGAGGATAGGGCTCTGGGGTTGGAGTGGGCATCCTTCCCAGGGTTTCTATCTGAAATGCATACTACAAGTGGTAAGTGAGAAAACCAGGCTCTAAAGTTTATACTTCCCTTTTCCCCTATTCCTTCTCTCCTCCCTTCTTCCCCTCCCCTCCTCTCTTGTCTTCTCTTGTCCTCACCTCTCTTCTCCTTTGTTTCTCTCCTTTGCTCCCCCCCCACTTCTCCAGCCTCTCCCTCCCCTTTTCCTCTGCTCTCTCTCTTTCATTCATCCTTCCCTCCCCCAGGCTTGTGGACACCCAGGCAGTGTTTCAGTTTCAGTTCAGTTCTGTTGAAAATATTGGACTGTGAGTCAATAGTACAGCTAGAATTAGAATGGAGCTGTGGCTCAACTGGTGTATAAATCATAAAAGGTTAAAAATCAGAGATTTGGATAGTAAGAACTTTGAAGTTTTAAGATTCATTAATTTTAATACTTTATTTTTCAGGAAAAATGGAAAATTCAAATCAGTGTTTTGAATAAGACCATAATATAAATGATGAAAAGCACAATATGGAGAAAGATGTTAGGAAGGATTTTCAAGGATGTGAAGAGTGAGATTCTTGCTAGGCCACCTACATGGTGGAACCGCATGTTAGTCACATGGTCTATTCTTTAGACTCATGTGGTAATTGCACAAAGCTGACCATTTATAGTTTGACGGAGTTTGCTTGTGTGTCTTAAACACTCTGAAGACAAATAAATTGTCCCAGTGGTCTGTATTTGATGCCCATTTTTTTGCCTTTGTGTACAGAGCTGAAGTGAGCTGCTTGTTTGCTCTTGGTGCAAATATAATGGTTCAATTGTCCCTTATGCCAGGGAGCAAGCCACAGAGCACACCCAGAGCCCTGTGGGAGCCCCCAGTAGGGAGGTGGCTATTTGGACAAGTAGTCTGTAGGGGAGACAAGTTAACGACCCTGCCTAGGGCATTCCAGAGTTTATTTAATGATAAAATTGGACCCAAGTTCTCCACCGGGGCTTGTAAGTTTTGTGCAGCCCTGATGGGGTGAGAATGCAGTTAAACATACATCCTAAAGGCATTTTAGCTCATGAGGAAATGGTAAATTCCCTCAGTGATTTGAAAATCCCATTTTAAAATTGTGCCAGAAGTTTTTTTAAACTCAGTTTCTATGAAGAAGGAAAATAAAATGGTAGGTTAATGTAGGACTATACTTATCAAAGCAACTACTGAAGACTAAAAAATTCATCACTAGTATCATGTAAGTAAAGAAAATGCAGTTGTCTGATTGAATTATGCATATACATATTTTATTGAATCATGTCAACCTGGTTTACATTAATATTGCCTAAATGTGCCATTGGTCTGAAACTCATAGTCAGCAAATTGGATGTGAAAGACTTTAAAAAAGCAAAATGCATTCCCCAAACATCAGCTTCTTAACCTTAAGACCTCAGTGGGTACCAAGTTTCCTGTTTTGTTGGAAATGATAACTAATCCAAGTTTAGGTGTTGGTTGCCATGTGAGTGAGTTTGAGCTTGTGATGTGAAAGGTATGGATAACAGGGCAATAGATAAGATCAGAATAACACCATGTTACAAGACCACCACACCATCATCTTGTACTAGTGAGTCTATTTCCAGGCTGAGGTGTTTTGCAGATGTTCAGTCATTAATTAGTTAAGCTAATTAAGGAGGCTCTTGGAAGAAAGAAAGGATGGAAGGTAATAAAAAGGAAGGCAGACAGAAAGGAAAGAGGGTGAGAAGGTTCATCCTGTTTAAGGATCTTCTTATGGGAGCAACTTGAAAGCAGAGGAAGACATCTTTTAAGTCTAGACCTGTAATCTAGGTGGCATCTGGAAGTAGCAGTGTGGGTTGGGAACAGCAGTGGATATGGGAGCACAGTAGTTGATGGCTAGACCTGGAAGTGAGTGTTTGGTCCATACCTCTGGGAGGACAGTTTTCAAAACTTCAGGATTATCCGTCTCAGGCTGATGCAGGCATCATCTTCCTCTCAAGGAAAGTGCAGGGCTGAGTAGCTTGGTGTGAAGGAGATGGTCACTTCTAACTTGAAGAAGTGATCTCTTCTCAGAAGCAGTATGGGGACAAGCTTATACAAGAATTCTTGTTTGGGGAGATGTCTTCACAAGCTGGGCGAGAGGCAAGAATCCCAGTTGCCCTGGTGATGGTAACATTTTTTCTGCCGTAGGGGAGTATCCATAGCCCTTGTAACTTGAATATTGGTAAGGGCTTTATCAGGCTTCTGGGTACATACTGATGAGTTTTTTGTCTCCCCTCTTTGATGTTTTTGGAAACACTTGATTAGTTTTATGCTTCTAGGCAGGATGACCTTAGAGAAAGGCCATGGAAACTTATTCATTAGGACTGACAGTCCAATTTTTTTCTCAGTCAAAATGTGGAACTCAGAAGGAATTGCTGACGGTCATCTCAGGTGGATGTTAAATGATGCCATCTGACCAGAATAGGAAGCAGAAGCTCTGGAAGGAGAGCCTCTGTGGCTGGAAGTGGTTTAGTTGGCTGAAAATAGATGAGTTGGGAACAAGGAGTGAAGCTATAGGTTTTGGTAGCAACTGCAGCAGTTGACGAGGGTGCCAAGACAGAATTCTCAAGAAAATGGACATATTTTCCTTTTTTTCTTTGTGTGGTTTGTTTCATTTTTTAACCCCGTAGTGCCAGAGAAGCCTTTTCCCCTGCAGTCAGTGACTGTGGGTTTTTAGCTAATTAGCTCCCATCTCTGACTTCCTACGTATGTGTTGTAAACCCTTGAACAATGGTGTGACAGGCAATGAGTGGGTGCCTATCAGAAAGAGAGACCATGCAGATGCCCACCTGGCCAGCCCCTTACAAGAACATTGGTGCAACTTAGCCAAGGAGAGTATAAGTCTTCTGTTATACCATATGTTGATCTCCACAAGACATAGGCCAGGGCCCAATCAGCCACCATGACCAATGCTTCCCAGTGTTGGTTCACCGATAGAGCAGCCTATTGCTTATGCTGTTCATTCCACTCACTCACACAATAGTTCAGCAAGAACACAGAGGTTAAACATTCCGATCACCATTCCTTTGAGGGTGGCCTTGACTAACAAGAGTTGATCGAGCTCTTCTTCTGCTTGAACTGAGCAGGACTGACAGATTGACTAATTGGGGTGCCCCTGCGAGTCTTACCAGAATCAGGCAGGCAGGCAGACAAACAGTTTGCATTGTTTTCCCTTTGGGGTTCAATGTAAGCTGCTTGAGTAGGGAGCCAGGAGTCTTCCTCCAGACCTCTGAGAGGGCTCAAGAAATCTTGAGGGCCCACCTTCTTGTCAGAACCTGGAGAGGTCCTTGTTGTGTTTGTGAGGGCCATGACTGGTGGCCAAAAAGTCAGCATTGTTGGTCTTCCTGGCCAGTGCACCAGATACAATGGGAAGCAGAAACATTGAAATGACATCCAGAGTTTGGAGCTAGATTTATTTTACACTGATGGGCACTAATTAGGATCATTCCCAAAATATGAAGCCTCAAAGGCCCAGGGAGGGATGTTTTTATGGAGTTGAAAGGGGAAGTATAGAGAGAAGCAGAGTACTTGGCTCTCTTTGATTTGTTCTTACAACATGTATCATAGTGACCAGCTATGCATTACAGTGGCCAGTCATTTCTAGGAGACAGAAATAACAGGAACTTGTAACTAGAACTGTTACCTGGGCAACTAACAGACTGATTGGGGGGCAATTTTCTGTTACACTGGAGCATTGTGGGGGTGGGGATGATGGCTAGATTTAGAAAAAGCAGTCCCAGGCTTTCCTTCAGACTTGCATGGGTTATAGCAGGCATGCAAGTATAAGAAAAGGTGAGGTTTTTTCTTAAGCACACATCATGGACCACACTTCAGAGATTCTGGGCAGTCAGGATTGGAAAGTAGGAGCCTGAATCAAGCAGACAAACAACAATTTTTTTTTGGTGATAAAAGTCCTATATTTTTGACATTTATTAAGTAATTTAAGCCTTATAACATTCCACAGAAAAGTTACCATTATCTTCATTGTATAGCTGGAGAAATTGAGGTTCAGAGGGAACCAGAGGATACGTAAGTAATGGGGGAAAAATCAGGTTATAAACTTTGGTCTGTATGACCACAAAATCAACCAAGAAACATTTTCAAGAGACTAAATTATACCATGCCATGGAGATTAAGAGGATGGATATTGAGAACAAAACAGTTGATTTTAAATCCCAATTTTGTCATTTAATAGCTGTGAAACTTTGGGCATATTGTATAATTTTTGAGGCTGAGTTTCTCAGGAAAGGTTCCTGTCTTGGTCCTTTTCTCATTGTTCAGACACAATACCCAACATCAACAACTTAAAGGAGAAGAGGTGTATATTGGCTCACAGTTTGTAGAGGTTTCAGTTGACTGGTGGCTCCAAGGCAGAATGGCATGGCAGAGGGCATAACAGAGGAATAGGGACTTGCGTTATAGCCTCCAGGAAGAAGAGAGAGAAAAGGGAGGAGCAGGGAAGGGAGATGAAGCCTTCTGGTCTATGCCTTCAGTGACCCACCTCTTCCAGCCAGATCCCACTTCCTCATGACAAGTCAACTATAAGCTCCCATAATCCAATTACCTTCCAAAAGCCCTGCCTATGACTATATGAGGTTCTTGGGGAAACATCTAGATATAAACTGTAACAGTTGCTGGGAAGATTAAATTAAATAATGCATTTAAAAGATATAGCACTGTGCATGGTACATTATGTGTTATCAGTCAGTGTGGAAAGTAATAAAGTTCTGGCTGCCAATATGCTGGTGTGCACCACATAGACCCGTTGTACTTGAGGGCTGACATGTGGAGGAATTGATTGATGCTCATTCTGTACCAACTGAATATTCTGAGTATCTCTTCTGATCTGGGACACCAGGGAGGACTCCCAGATCCCTCTACGCAGTTCACAAGGACTGCAAGCCCAGTCAGCTATTGAGGGTAGGGGATGCAGGGTTAGATGGCAAGTAGCGGCAAGATGGCTCTATACCATTGTGGTGCTGAAGGCATTATTCAATCTGCATGTGCACATTGGATGTTTAGATGGTATCAATCCAGAGAACATTTTCAGCTCCACTCCTTGAATGTGGCCTTGTCCATGACTGTTTTTCAACTATGAAATGAAGCTGAACTCAGAGGTACACCAGAGAAGGAGCCAAGGACAGTGTACCTGGCTGTGAAAAGGTTGCAGCCATGGAAGGACAAGCATGGAAGGGTAGGCCATCTTTGTGGGAAGGTTCACTCAGAAGCCCACATTACACATCCGAAAGTAGTTAGGAGGCATGGAAGTAGAGCAAAGAGTTTTGAATTTGTTAAGCGGCTGTCCAAGATACACCACCTTAGCAAGTTTTTTAAAAAAATTTTATTTAAAGAGAAAAAACAAAAAAGAAAACAACCAAACAAAACAGAAAAAGGGTAGCAACAATACAGAATTCCAAAGGCAAAAAATAAAAGAACAACAAGAACAACAACAAAACAAAAACAAAAACACTAAGAAATCACCACTTGGTAAGTTACATACTGTCATCCTTGGAAATAGTTGTTCAAGTTACAAAATTAAAGCATACAAAGTAGACATTCAAACAGTGAGACTGTTAACAGTTCTGCTCAACAATCTAACAAAAACAGTAATGTGGTCATCTATCTTACACACTTAAACATATATGCAGTTATAAGCTTTAGAGCACTTTCTTTTCCATATATATATATATATATATATATATATATATATAAATAAAATTTTATTTTAAGGGGGGTAAAATTAAACACAACAAAACAGAACAGAACGGGACATAAGAAAGCATAAATTTCAAAGCTAGACAACTGGAAACTTTTACTATCTGTCATATTGTCTCCTGTTTTCTTCCAAATGATTGTCCATATCTTTGCATATGGAGAGCTCATACTAAGTAACATAGTCAATCTTTTCACAAGATGTATAGTTAACTGGCTCCCACTTGCTGGGGGGGGGGCATGGGACAGGACAACATGAGATGTCTGATCCTCAGCCCAAGCGCTGGCAGGATCACAGCCGCCACCCAAAGAGAGAGAGGAGTTCTTTGTTCTCCCGGCCACCCCGAGTCAACCACACAGCACAGGTCCCGACGAGCCAGGGTCTCTCTCCTTTGGGCTGCTGAAAGTCTGCCACACTCTCAGCCGCCTATGTAAACTAGGAAAAGTGCTATGGAAATCAGTATGGAGAGTCCTGAAAAAACTAAAAATGAATATATAATCTAAAATTGGATATATCATTTGATACCACTCCTTGATATACTTCTGAAAGAATTAAAGACATCCCACTGTAGTGATGCTGCATACTCATATTAATTTTATTTATTTTTTATTTTAAAGAGGATAAAACCAAGGAAAATAAAACAAATCAATAAAAAATAAACCAGTATTAAGTGATTTCAAATGCTTATGAAACCAACAATAATTACCATAACACCTTTTGCTGTCTTCAAAATAGCTGTAGGTGCTTTCACACATAGTAAAAACTGAACAGAACAGAATAGAATAGAAATGATAAAGCCAAAATAGTAAATGCAATAAAGGACTTCAAAACAAGCCATTAGTAAATCCCAAATGGTTACCATAATATATCTTGTTATCTTTTAAATAGCTGCTCCTGCCATCAGATTTAACATAATCAAATAAAACATTAGAATAAAACCAACTCAATAAAACAATGAAAATGATATGGTTTCCCGGCCGGGATCACCTCCTGGTGAGCAACCTGGTTCTCTGCCCCCACAGTTCAAGAATGGCACAGACGCATGGAGAGAGGCTTGGATGTGGCTGTCCCTACTCTGGCAGCAGCCTGTGCATGGCACTGGTTCCCAGGCAGGGATTGCCTCCTGGTCCATACTCATATTTATAGTGGCACAAGTCACCATTTATAGTGAAAACAGCCTAGATGTCCATCAACAGATGAATGGATAAAGAAAACTTGGCGTATATACACAGGGGAATATTTTTCAGTCATAAAAACAAAGAAAGCCATATCATTTGCAAGAAAATAGATGGATCTGGAGACTGTCACATTAAACGAGATAAGCGAGTTGTGGAAAGTTAAGTGTCTCATTAATTCTTATATCAGCAATTTATATGTGAAGAGAGAATGAGAAAGGAAGGAAGGGAGGCAGGGAGAGAGAGAACTGACAAAGGACTAGCACGTAAACTTTTAGAGATGAGGAAGGGGAATATGAGGGAGGGGGAGGCAAGAGAGGGAATCAGGAGGATGAAAATAATCAAAATATGTTACACACATGTATCAATATACCAAAATGCATCTCTTTCTGTATTACTAATATGTATCAATAAAAAAATAACTGAATAAGAAGAAAATGATATAAAAACTCAGTAAAAGGGAGATGGCTGTGGGCTGGAGTGGTCTGGGGGATTTGGGCAAGTCATGAATCTTACCTGGGGCCTTCCAAGCTAGGTAGAATTCTTTTTTCACTGAGAAACAGAAATGATTAAAACTATTTTTTCCTTTGTTTTATTTAAAGAAAGAAAGAAAAGAAAAGAAAAAAATAGAAAAAAGAGAAAGTAGAATAATATAGAA
>PVJX010028310.1:0-23977 GCA_004027295.1 Dolichotis patagonum | reverse complement strand
TGTCTGGGTGTAGTTTTATTTTGGTTATGGCTGTTTGGAGTTCTCTATGCTTCACTAATTCAAATGTCAGTTTCCCTTCTCATGTTTGGCGACCTTTCAGCTATTACTTCTGTAAATATTCTCTTGCTATCATTTGGGCTGTCCCCATTTTTTTCATTTATCCCTATTAATCTTATGTTATTTTTCTTTGCATCATCTTGCTGCTGTCAAATTGTTATTTCCTGATTCTTTGTTATTTTTAAAAGATCTTTCCTTTCCTGTTCACTAGCTACAATCTCATCTTTGAAGTCTGAAATTCTATCTTCACTTTTGTTGAGGCAATTTTGACAGCTTTCAATAGAATTTTTAATTTCCTATATATCTCTGAATCTGCTTTATGCATTCTGTTTGTTTCTTAGAGTGTTCATTCAAGGATTCTCTCTGTTTGCTTTGTTCCTCTAATTTTTCAGCTTCACTAGATGTGTTCACTGTTTCTTTCACTACTTTTATCATTTCTTCTTTTACCTGGGCAATTATTACTAATTTGAATTTCTCCATAGCTTCCCCTAGTTGATTCTTTATGTCAGTTGATATCATTTCAGTCATTTCAGGTGTATGGCTTCTATTTAATTCTATGTACATGGCTCCTTGACTTTCTTGGGATGGGCTGGAGATTTGAGCCTGCCCTTTGGTCTCTCCTTTTGTCATTTTTCTTTATTTCCTTGGTTTTAGTGCTGTTCCAAAGCTTCCTCTGGGTGTGTGGTGAATCACCTCCTGCACCTTCAGCTCCTGGAGCAGTCCTGTTTTCCCCACAGGTTCTTGGCTCCCTAAATTGAAGGCAGAAGCTGGGTATGGTGAACTCAATCCAAAGGAACCTCTGGGGTGCAATCCCCTGTCCTAGGGCGGTGGATATAAATTCAACCACTGGAAGTTCTTAACTCTCCCCATGTTAGCCAAACTGGGCCAAGAGCCCCCCTGTGTTGTTTCTGCCTCCTGAACTGAAAGAAGGCTGATGAGCATGGACCATCTAGCCTATGGAACCTCCTGGACCCAGTCCAGTTTCCCTGGTGGCTTGCTAGAAACTCAATCACAGGGAGCACAGGTCTCCATCTCTCCCCGGGGCACTGGGACTCACCTGGTACACTCCCAACTCCCCTGCAGGCTCTTAACTCCATAAATTGAAAGGTGGGAGCTGGGCATGGTGAACTGGCGCCAAAGGAACCTCCAGGACACAATCCCCTGTCCTAGGGGGATGGATATCCACACCTTTAATTTTAACAGTGTAGAACTGCAACAGTGGAAGGTTTGATGTTAACTTAATGTGATTAAATTTTATACTCTATGGGAAAATTTTGTGAGAGCTTTTACAATGATGTGTGCACAAACAGAATAGCTCAACAAAATTTTATTATTCTTACAGTTCTGGAGTATTGACTTATATGGTCAGCAGAGCTGATTTCTTCTGGAATTTTACTGACATGTAGATGGTTGTATTAGTTAACATTCCCATCTCTGGTATAAAATATGTGACACCCACAGTTTAAAGCAGGAGACTTTTAATTTGGTCTATGGTTTACAGGATTCTGTCCCTGGTTAGCAGGTTCCAAGTCAGGAACAACAAGACAGAGGGGCAGACGGAGCACAGCTGTTTAGGTAACATCAATTGGGTACCAGAGCATGACTTTTCCACAGAGAAAGAGGCAAAGATCACATACAAATTCTCAGGTCATGTCCCAATAAGAGCCACTGAGACACATGTCAAAGTGTGCTTTATAAATAAATGTGAGCACCTTTCAAGAAAATCATGCTGAGAATCTGTCACAAACTCCAGTCACATCACATTCACATGCACCCTATTGACCTGATCTCATCTAAATTATCTAAAGACCATATCTCCAAACACAAATATTTTCTGAGAAAGTCAGAGTTAGGAAATCAAAATATCAATTTTGGGGACACTATACAGCTTACAATACGATGACAACTTTGAGACTGGCAAAAAAAAATGGTGACTAAGAGTACACTAAAATTTTTTAATCTGTGAACTACAGTGAATCAGAATGATATAGCATTGTAAGAGAATATGACCTTCACAATATAAATCATCACTGCTCTATTACTTTTCTGTAGAAGTTACATAACAAGATGCAACAATGTTAGCGAATTCAAATATTATCTACATATTTTCACCTAATTTTATTAAATCCCAAGTCTGTGACTTGAAATATAAGTCTTAATGCAGACTTGATTTTTATTTAGGTCTGTTGCTCCACATAGGCAATGTGAGTTTCAGCAGAATTCTGTTATTCGTATTTGTAAGACTACAAATATGAATACTGCTATCTGTTGACCTTAGCTCAGAAAAATCTCCTAAATTCCAGCCTCAGGTAATACTGACCAGCCTTTTCACTGCATGGAAGCCAACTTCATTAAGACAAGTAGGATAATCCTATAACATTGAATTTTTGGCATCCAGGAAAGAAGAATCGAACAAATGTGATAAATTTCAAGTTATAACACAAGGAAAAAAATCATGATTTTTTATCTTAGTATCATAGCATAGGCAACAGTCATAATTTTACCTCTGATTTTACTAGTAAACCTGGCCACATTGGAAACTATATTTGTATTTTATATTACATAGATGATTCCCCACCTATAATGATTTGACTTAACATATTTTACCTTTAAGATATCCTGAAACAATCTGTATTCAGTAAAACTACAGTTCAAATTTGGAATTATTTTTTACCTTTTTTATGTTATTTGTTATAAGATATTCTCTTGCAATTCTGAGCAGCTCTCAGCAACCCGTCAAGCCACAAGTGTAAACAAACGGAGTTCTACTGCTGAGCCATGAATTTTGGGAGTGCATCAGTCAGAACTCACTAGAGAAACAGATTTCAAATATCTATATGTATGGAGTGACCAGAGACACATGAGACAAGATCTCCTGAAATAAATGAGGACACATCCTAACATCTTTATAAGTCTGCATCTCTGTTGGATGGTATGTGGCTTCAGCACTGAGTGTGTTTTTTACTATATCTAAAAAATTCACAATATCTGGATTCTTGCTACTTTCTACAGTAGCAAGAAAAATTAATTAAATATGTTCAAGATAAAGGGAAATATCTTAGGGGACAATTCATAGCAATTCATCTTTTATTGTTCTCAAAATTTTGGCCTTAAATATTCAATGCATATTTTGATCACACCTTGTATTAGAATCATAAAATGAGCTAACAGGTTTCTTATTCACATCTGATTCTAGAAAATATTATGTAGAGTTGCTTTTATCTTTTTGAAATGTTTGGTGAAATTTTCTGTTAAGATAGAACATTTGGGTCTGGGGAAGTTTTTTGTCTTTAGAAATTTTATAATTAGAAATACAATATCTTTTGTAGTTACAGGGATGTTTGAATTATTTATTCATAGTGAGTGAATTATTATAACATTTGCTATTTGAAGAATTGGTCTTATTCACCTGAATATTAGAATTTATGTAGGTCAAGTTGTTTGCAGCATTATTTTATTATTATTTCAATGAGTATAGGAGTTGTTCCCACTTTTCTTCTTGTTACAGATTATTTTGATGGTCATTTTTCTTTATCATTCTCATAAGATGTTTCAAATTATACTGATCTGTTTCAAGGACCAGCTATTTGAGTGATTTTCTTAATTGTGTTTTTGTTTTCAATTTTATTGTGTTCTTTTTTCATCATCTTGTTTCTTATGGTTTAGGTCTTATTCTGCATTTATTCATCTAGTTTCTTGGAATATGAATTCAGAATATTGACTTGAGACATTTCTTTTCCTGGTATCACTAGTATGATCCTTTAGTTTAGTGCTGATTTGCCTGTGTCTAACAGATAGAAAAATTTAATGCTCAAGACCATCCTGTTCACTCTCTTTTTTCTTTTAACTTCCCTTTGGCCTTTGGATTATTTAAATATTAAAATTAGTTTGTAAGTATTTGGAGATTTCCTTTTATCTTTCTGTATTGCCTTTTATTATTATCCCATTTGGTCATAGAAGATACTCTGTTTTTAATGGTGTGTCTAGGTATGCTTTGTGGTTACTCCTGAATATTTAACCTGCTATTGTGTGACAGAATGTTCTATATGTGTGAAATTGACCCTTTTGTTTAATGTCATTCTTGATTTTTTCTATATTCATGTTAATTTTCTATTCATTATTTTGATCAATTAGTAAGAAAAGGGCAAGTAAGAAACATAATCATGGATTTATCTATTTCTTAACAATTGAATTAGATTTTACTTCACATACTTTTTAACTGTGTTAATACACAAGCATTAAGAATTCAGTTTGTGAATGGAATGACCCTTTCCTGAAAGACCATCTGTGACTTGAAATTTTCCTTCCTCTGAATTCTGCTCTATTGGACAGAAATGCAGTGGTTCAGGCTTTCATTCGTTTAATATTTTTACATTTATCACTTTAATACACACAACATGTAAATATTTAGACAGCTGTTTTATTGTTTTATCTTTTTATTATATATGTCAAATATGCTGGGATAATGATACTGATTCCTTATCAATTTCAATGAATTATTGACATCTGATATTTTATGTCTCCTTACTCATAATAGTCTATGTAATAGTTGATACATTGTGTCAACTTGAGAAGTTCAGAAGGTTAACTAAGTAACTCAGCAGTTCTACATCCTGGGGTGTGGAAGACATGCCTTTGCTGTGCTAGGGCGTTGTTCATTGTGTCAACTTGAGAAGTTTAGAAGTTTATGACTAAGTGGGGACCAGGGCCCTCACTTTATAAACGTCCTGAGTATATGCAAAAGGAAGGCACTGAGATGGTGTGAGTGCTGTACCTGCTCTAGGGCAGTGGGAGGCCCAATTGTAATATAGTAGAGGAAAAGAGGCTTGCTCTCTTCTCTGCTTTTTTTTACTGTTGTTGCTTTTGCTGTCTTCTGTTGTCTTGAGCTATAGCCTCTTAACCATGCCACTCTGCCTTGGAGCCAGTTGATTATGGACTGAAACTTCCACAAATGGTAAACTAAATAAAACCTTCCCTTCTATAATTTTGGGCTTCAGATATTTTGCCTCAACAATAAGAGAAAAGTAACCAACATAAGTACTTAGGTGGTTTTATAACTGCCTTAATTGTCAAATTGAATTTATTAGCAGGAAGGGCACGCGGGAGCCCAGAGAGGCAATTCTGTCCACTCACCCTTCCCTCTCCTGCCCTCCCCTCTCCTCGCCTTCCTGCCTGGTGTGCACTGTGTAGTGAACACAGCAGTCTGATTTTGAGAGGAAAGTGCCGTGCTCTATCACTCTCCTGTGCTATATTCGAGTGGTGATTCACCAGAAAAAGGCCAGGTCTCGCAGCTCCTGAGACTCCATGCCAGCCAGCACCATGCACTTGTAGCTTCTGTCTCTCACTGTGGTCCCTGGCTTGCTGCAGCTGCTATTTTGTGACAGTAAAGAGGGTCTGAATTGGGCAGAACAAGATGCCCAGGGGACAGTGGTTGGAAACATGGTGCATTCAAGGATCATATGTCCTCTGCACCTATTTGTTAAACGGTCTCCAGTGACAAAACCTAGGCCTATGGCACATGCATATAGCGTAGAAAATTTGGGGATTGGCTGGCCAGTGTCATGGAGGTTCAGGAGACTCTAGCAAGAACTAAATGGAGACCAATAGTAAAGGCAGGAAAATGTAAGAAAATGTTTCATTCCAACATGAAAACTGTCAAACTCAGCCATCTCATTACAAGGAAAACTGTCAGCCATGGAAATGGAACTTCCAGTGTGTATTGCTGACTTAATTCAACAGGCCTGGGCAATGTTTCAGTGAGTTTGGTACCTCCTGCCAAAATGGTAGAATTTGAAGTTTCTTCCCAGTTCTTCCCAGTTCATTATAAGCTTGTGCAGAAGGCTTGTCCTGATTACAATCACCATAGTGAGACCCCATAACTATCTTCCAGCTGAATCTTCCCACAGTGATGAAAAGGGAGGGCATTTGTGTTTTTTATTAGACTGACCAAGAAACAAATCAGTTTTTCATAGTAAAGGACTCTTTTTGTTTCTGGCAGTGAATCTCAGGTCCCTATGAGGTTTTCAGATTAAATGAAAAACATATTTAAGTGTGAAACATGTTTATTTTAATCATAAAGTACATTGATCTGAAGTCAAACTACTTAAGAAACCATTGCTTTCATGTAAGACGGTTAAGGTCGAGAAATATAATTGTTTAAAAGAAATATAAGAGTAGCCACATGTGATGGGAAGGAACCAAATTATGTATGTCATAAACATTTCTCCTGATACAAGCCTGCCTTTGAGATATGTTTTGAAAGACTACCTTAAAAGTAGCAAATTCAGTCAAGTAGCTGAAAAGATCGCATTTGATAGGTGGTAGTTTTTCCAACACTGAACCTGTTTTTACTGCTATGTCCTTCCCCACTTCTGTACCAGTATTGATAGCAGAGATGAAAGGGTAACATTTGTTTCAAAACTCATGTGTGAAGTTACAGTGGAATCAAATACGTTACTATCTGAGCTAGAATCAAATGAATGTGATATAAGCTTTTTGCCCTGTGCTGGTCACCACCCTTGTGCTTCTGAGTTGAGCAGTAATACTGGTGCACTGCGAAAGCAAATTTGGGTCAGGCAGTCAGATGAAGGTGAAGATCAGAATGTTTTTACAGCATTTTAGAAAATGCAGTGCTGTGAATTTATCAAAAATATTAGCCCCAGATTTTAGGAGTTTAATGTGATTGCATATACATATGTAGAACAACTCTGGTTATTTCCTAAGCTAGAATGTAAGAGTCCAGGGATGAAAGCAGAGGAAGAAAATTCTAGGATTATAGATTCATAAATTCTTGCCTCCCAGATTAAGTTTTCTTTTCATTTAGTTAATCATTACAATGGAGGATCACATTCTAGTTGGGAATAACACTCATTATGTTTAAAAATTTTAATTTTTTAGTGCTGATAGCCAAGATTGCTGCCTCACTAGGCTTTTGGAATTACTTCCAATTTAATATCCCTTAAAATCACCTCTGTATGTTGGAAATAAGTGATCACTGCATTAGCACAGAAAGAGGGTCTGGCTGGGCAAGAAAAGGCTTCTAGGACTCAGGAGTCAAGGAACAGTTACTCTTTTTTACAATTGGTGTTCACTTCTTTTCCCTTCCTTCTCTGCAACATACCAATAAAGTAAAGCATTCAATTCAGGAATTAAGAAAGATAATTCTTAGCTAACAAAAATGTTCTTACCCTATTCAGGAAGTCAGCAGGTCTCTCCTCTATTTTACATCTCCATTTCTTTTCTTTTACTGATGACATCCTCACAGTGTTTGATTTTCTCTTTTATTTATTGCATATCTCATTGCTTCATCTTTAATGTTCAGAAGTTTGAGTATTCTTGGCATGAATTTCTTTGGATTTATTGTGTTTGTGGTTCACTGGGTTTTTAAATATTTTGTATGGGTTTAACAAATTTGAGAGTTTTCCAGCCATTGAATCTTAGAGTGCCTGGCTTCTTTTGAGTCACTTAATGGTCTAATCACACAAATGGTAAATCTTTTATTATAGTCCCACAATTCTTGGAGATGTTCATTCTTTCTTTCCTTTTTTAAGCTTCTTTTGTCTGTTTTCTCTCCATTTTTTATACTGAGTAATTTCTACTGTTGTATGTTACAGATAGTTTTTCGTTGCCTGTCTGTTGTTGAGCCCATTCATTGACTTTTTAAAATCTATTTTGAATATTGCATTTTGTTCAAAAATTTATATTTGTTTTAGTATAACAGTTTTTTTATGTATTTTAACTTGGCTCATAGTTGGTCATTGAAACATCTTTATGATTACCACTTCAGTGTCACTGTGTGACAATTCTGTCATTTTGATATCAGCAAGCTGTTATAGTTTGTGTTCCACCGCCCCCAAAGCCTCATGCAATCATGGATGGGGCTAAATTCAGCGTCCTGATTAGTTCATTGTCTAGCATTGGTATTGCTGGTGTGAGTGCTGCACCACCCAGTGTGGAGCCAGCGTAGAGTGTAAGGGAAGGAAGGGGGTGTGCCTTGCTCTCTCTTCTGTTCTGTCCCCTCTTGCTGTTTGTGATGGCCATGAAGAACCCCACCATGCCATGTTGCCTTGGAGCCAGCTGAGTATGGTCTGAAACCTTCAAAATTGGAAGAAATAAACCTTCTCTTTCCAAGTTTTGAACGTCAAGTGTTTTGTCTCAACAATGAAAAAAAGTAACCAAGACACAAATATTCAATGAATGTTTCACTCAAATTTAGATTTTTGTTTTGGTAATTTGTATAGCAAATGTTCTTTAACAATACATGAAATTTTGCATGTTATAAGTCTGCATTTTAGTTAATCTGATTGTGCTAGCTGTCTTTCTCTGACATGGCTCCAGCAAGAAAAAGTGTGTATGGATTTCTTATTGTGGAATAGTGGTAGAGGGTCCGATTCTACCCCCACTTTGTGCTGACATCTGAGTCAGCCATCAAGGACACCTGCTGAATAGGAGTGTAGTTACGGTCTGTAAAGTATCCTACATTCATGGATCTTGTTTGGCTTACCAAACAAGATTACCAAACTAAATAAAAGTTGTCTAAATTTTCTGTTTCCATGTGGCCTCTGTTAGCACTAGAAGCATTTCCAATGATGGTAATGGCACTCCTGTATCCCCTCACCAGCACATTTTGGATAATGTTCAAGTAATCAAAGAGAAAAGTACCTCATGATTTAGAGGTGAAATTGAAAGAAGCAACTCTTTGCATATCGATATGCCATTACCATATTTATTTGTTCAAGTAAATTTAATTTGAAATGGTTAAGCATAATTGACACTTGTGTACTATTGGAGAATGGCACAATGAGTTTACAAAGATCAAACTCCAATATTCAAACCATCAGTATTACGTTTCATATATTGTATCATCTGAAACTTTAATCTGACATAAATTTCAAACCCTGAATACTTAATTAGTATTCATTTTTATATTTGAAGATATTTTAAATTTAACAATCACTTTACAAATAATGTACTTGAGCATGTATTTTATTTCACTGTAATACACAGAATTCAGAGTTCATTTTATTTCATACTGTAGTGTGTTTTTGCTCTATGTTTTGAGATTCTGAGAATTATAAAACCACAGACTTTGAGTAAACTACAAAAACTAACTTTATTCCATGTTTATTTCCTTGTCTTATAGTAGAAAAACTATATCAATTTATAACCTAGATATATGAATCTTGATCATTAGTTCATATTTCCTCTCTGATAACTTGTGAAACATTCATTGTTTTTAAGATTCTATTGTAATCCTATGAAGCCCTTTGTGTGTAATTATTTTATTATCTATCTGGTGCCCCAAGCACTGCAATCTTTTGCTAAGTGGATCCTTGATTTTATTTGTTTCTGCAATTTTTAAGACCATTTTCCTCTGTGTATTGCTCCATTCTGAAACATCTGTAGTATCTGATAGATATATTTCTTACCAATGCCTTCTATTCTCCACATTTTCTGAACTTTTATTTCTAATCAAAGTTGGTCTTAATGGTCCCACTTGTGACACCCAGGTTAAAAAAATTCCAAGAGAATTTTAATCCAGCCTATCTCTCTATAGGCTTGAAGCTTAAACATAAAGCTGAGATTGCTTTCTATAAATGAAATTATGAACCCAGTGCAAAATTTGTTATGTCTTACTTTAATGCACAATGTAGTACTGTTATTTTTACACAGAGAAAGGTATTGATATTCCAAAAGATGATTGGAATTATTCTACATGCTATGACATTAATTTCATGGTGATGTTTTCACTCAGATTACTTCAAATAATCTCTGAATTTTCCTCACTTCTATATACTTTGTTCTCTTCATGGTCTGTGGGGTCTTCTTATCTTAAAAGTGTATTCAGCAGCAATACTTAGAGAGCCAGGAAGAGACCATGAGAACCTGACCACATTGCTGCTTTTCATGGGATGAGAAATCAGTCACAAAACCTGTTTCCCAACTGTCTCTAACAAGCTATGGCATTTTCTGCTACTTGTAACATGATTATGAAAATTAGGAAAAGAAACATTATTATAAGAATGATCATTACTATTAAAGAAATGATTCATTTATTATAAATTTAATTTAGAAGTGATTATATATTAAAATTCAGTTCTTTGAAAAGTTTGAATTGCTAAGCATTTGAGATTTACATAAGCACATGATAAAAGGCCTGGGTTTAAATTTTATGACTGTGAGAAACTTTGTAAGACATTTAAAGAACAATGAAACAGAGAAAAACATAATGAAAGGTGATCATTCATTATTTTGAGATCATGTTCAAAGCAAAGTACCGTATTTTCCAGAATGCATTCATTTTTTAATACAAATAAATGTGTTTCTCCAGGTTAAAATTCAACATATGGAAAAAAGAAAGAACTATGTGCTTTGTGAAAATATTTGGTGTCACAAATGTACTCTAGAGTGAAAAATAAAGTAGAAGAAAACAATAAATATTATCTGTATCCCTCTAAGTCTTCATTCATTAAAATCTGTTTTTCTTTCCCTTTATACCCAATAATAAGGGCTATTTTTTTTCCTACAGGCCCTCGAGCACTTGTTATTGGTTGATTTCTTGTTGATAATAATTTTTTCTGAAGTCAGATGGAATCTCACTGTTGTTTTAATTTGCATCTCTTGAAAGACCCAAGATGTTGAACATTTTTTCATATATATATATGCCATTTGTATTTCTACCTCTGAGAAGAGGATGTTCATTTCTGATGCTCATTTTTGGATTGGGTCTTTGAATTTGGGAAGTATGATTTTTTTTTCTATTCTCTAAGTGTTCTAGATATAGGTCCTTTGTCTGAGGGACAACTGGCTGCTATTTCTTTCTACTCTGTGTGTTTTCTTTGTTGGTGATTTCTTTTGTTGTGCAAAAGCATTCTAATAAGATAAGATCCCACTTGTTTATTTGCGTTATTTCTCTATGGTCTGAGTTTTATTCCTAAACACTCTGCCTATACTCTTGTCTTCAACGTTTCTATCTACTTTCTATTCTAGTAGATTTAGTATTTCTGTTTTGATATTTAAATCATTGATTCACTTTGACTTTAACTTAGTACATAGTTACAGATAAGAGTCTAGTTTTAGTCTTTGGCTTGACAAGTTTTTTTCATCACCATTTATTAAAGAGACAATCTTTCTTCCAGTGAATATATTTGGTTAAAAATAAGGTAGTTGAGCTTGTTTGGAGTTAAGTGTGTGGTTTCTGTTTTATTCTACTGATCATAAAGTCTGTTATTTTTTCCTTCTTTTCTTTTTTTTTTTTCAATTCCATGTCAATTGTATCACATTAGTTAGAGTGTAGACTGGTGTAACGACTGTGGAAATCAGTGTGGATATCACTCAATAAACGATGATTTGAGGTCTATTTGATCTGACTATTCCCCTTCTGGGTAGTTATCCAGAGTAATTAAAATCATCATACAACAGTGATATATGTAGACCCTTGTTTATAGCTGCGTAATTTGTAATACCTAAATCTTGGAAACAAACCAAACACCCATCGATTGAGGAATAGATGAAAAAAGATGTAGTGTTTGTATACAATGGAGTACTACTCAACCACAAAGAAGGATAAAGTGGAAACCTTTTTAAGCAAATAAATACACTCAATATGATGCTCATAAGTGAACTAAATCAGACTCAAATGTGTAAACACCATAATATCTCACTAGTGTCAGAAACTGAAAGAGTAAGTAAGATCCAAAATGTACAATATACTGTAAAATGAGAATATATATATATATATATATATATATATATATACTGCTAGTCTCTCTTAGTTCATTGAAAAGAAAGGTTTGTGCTATTTTTTGTACAATTTTTCATGCTTACGTCTTCTATTCTGAGTAACTATACTTTTGAAGATAGTAATATGCAATGTGTTAACACTTGTTACTCTCTTCTTATCTTATTTTGAAATTTTGGGTTTTTTTCTCTTTAAAATAAGAGCATAATGACAAGGTCCAAAGTCCAAATTAATTTAACCATAATACCTATTATTTATTTAATTATTACCTTTGCTGTAGTGGGGATAGAACACTACCTTTCAGCTACATCCCCAATACTATGCATTTAAGTGGGAACCCGTCTATAAATGTTACTGTGTTTGTATACTTGTATTATTTTAGAATAGACAAAAATTGTTTATGTATTTTATTAATGGTGAAACAATGAAAACTAAAGTGTTGAAAATGACAGCAATAAAACCTAGCTCATGTTGATATGGTTTACTATATATCTCGTGTTGAAAGTAGGTTCTAGGAAGGCAAAGTCAGTACTACAGGCTTATTAATAATTTCTTGCAAGAATTCAGGTAACTATGATAGATGTTTTGGCAAAGAAAGGTAAAGGAGGTGTTAAAATGATCAGGATTTTATAATTATGTCTATATATGGTATATATATTATAAGTGTGTATATTGTACATATGATGAAGATATATGTGTGTGTATTATAAAATTGACTGAAAAAACTTAAAAATTTCAAGGCAGGCAGAAATCAGAATGGAAATACTAATTGTTGCTCAATATGTTGGAACGAATAGAGTTTAAATGTGATGGGCAGAGTTCAAAGGTGGCATTTGCACAGTGGATTTCAGAAACCTGGCAAAATTTTAGTGGAGAGATTTGAGTAAATTTTGAACATGTGACTTTTAAAATTTGCATCAAAATATTTGTATACAAACACAGTATATAAGAGGAAAACTTGAAAAAATAGAAAGCCAAAGATTGATTGTCATTGAACTTTGAGAGAACTGAGATCATAGGGTGTACTGGCAACCTTAAATCTGGGAAAATGACACTTCAGAGAGTGACAGCTAAAATGTAACACTCAGGAACTACTGGATTCTCAGGGCCTTAGAAAGTGATGGATTTACATAAGGAACCCACTGTTTTCTTACTAGAGAAAAAACTCAGAAATATGGCTGGCATTTCTTGCAGTTGGAGGAGAAAAATAATCACTGTGTAAATACTCATATTCTCCATAACAAAGACCTCCTTTCCAGGAAAAAGCCTTTCATTGTTCTGTATTTGCCTTGGAAGGAAAGGAAGCTATGCCTTGCCAGTCTATTTTATTTTTCCAATATCACCTAAAAAATAAAGGAAAGCTAAGAAATCCTTATGAAGGCAATACACAAGAGTTACAGCTGGATACCAAGTACAGTGAAAGACTGAGACATAATCATGGGATTACGGAATGCTTCCTTTCTCATGCTTTATTGATATATTAGTAGGACTTTAGTATCCAGGACAATGACAGTGAATCATAGTTGGAAGAGTCAAAAAAGAGTCTTTCAGAGAGACTAAAGGGAACAAAGAAAAGACAGCAATAAAGTAAACCCATGGTATTAGAGGAAACTGTAGCCTGTGCCACTTAATTTCAGAAAAAAAAATTAACAATTTTCATCTACTATCCAGCTTAACTTAAAATCTCATAAAAGTATTATATATCTAAATTACAATTAATTATACTATGTGGCTTTCCATAAAGTTACAAGATGCACTAACCAGGAAAGAAAGAAATATTACAGGGACAAAATGATATCAATAGGAAGAGATTCCAATATGACACAAACTTTGAAATTGTAAGACTGGAAATTTAACTTATGAAAGAAAAGGAAGATGATTCTGTTCGAAGCATTAGTTTCTTGTATACTTTAGTTTTTGAGAACTATTTAGAACACTTACAGAATAAACAGTACAAAACAGATTTAAAGATTTATCAAAAGTATTCTATTGCTTAGAAATGCTGGAAAATCAACCTCTGGAAGTAGCTCCCTGAGGTACTTTGAAGTAGTTTAGAGAAGCAAGTTATAGAAACAGTAGAATGCTTTTAGCCCACCTTGCTGGGAGGGGATTTGAATTAACATCAGAGAGCTACCAGTATGTCTGACAGCAAAGGCTAGGCTCAAAAGAACTCAACTGAGGCTGGAGATACAGCTCAGTGGCACAATGCCAGCTTGGCAAGCACAAGGTCATGAGTTTGAACCTTTGTACCTAAATAAATAAAATAAAGAGTTCTATTTAAAAAAAAGAAGGTCTCAATTGAGAGCAACTACTCCACTGACAGTTGAACTCACATGTGTTATACTCTGGCAAATTATTATCTTACATTTTGTTCATGACCATAGACTTTGTAAAGGCCTGAGATTAAAAGCAGAGGACAGATTAATCTGGCAGAGGAAAGTTCAAGGCAGCCCAATGTTCAGACAGAGACATGGTAATTGGGCTCCTATTCAGACCTACATTGAAAATCAGCAGCAAACACTAGAGCCAAAGGATATGAAACATGGTCAGAAGAGACAGATCTGTGAGGTTGGTGCAGGAAGAGCAAAGCAGTAGAAAATATTAGCATTAAAAAGTAGCCAAGGACTCTGAGTAATATGACTACTGAAAGTATATATTGAGGACATGCCAAGAATCACACACATTGTGCAGGCTGAAGAGCAGAAAAGTGTAACTCTCTCATTTAAAAATACACCCCTAAGACTAACTGCTTTTTCTGAACTGAATAGCAAAATGCTTCCCAGAGCTCAGACATCCAGGTAGATATAGTTGTGATGTATGAGAACCGGCCACTGCTCTAGCTCACAACAGATCTTCACATCATTCACATGGCATGCAGAAATCAGGATCATGGGACTGTGGAGACCTTTACCCATTTTTAGACGGCCTGGAAGGCCATGCAGTGTGCTCCTGAGTGGACGGTGTGTGAAGTGTTGAGAGGGAAGCCGGAAGAGCAGTAAGTACCCCCAGGAAGTTGCAGATGGCAAAAACATGGAATATATACTGAGAAAAATTTTGGGCTGTGAGAAAATCCACCCCGATTGAAAAACATTGTGGGGGGCAAACTGTAATGCCAAAATGGCTCTGCCGTCCAATCTCTCTGCACTTCACATCTTGCCAAAGCTTATGTTAGGTGCTGCACTTGGACCTAATTAAAATTAATGTTTTTAGTTAGTTAATGGATTTTATGTTTCCTCTGCAAGGTTTCTTTCTTGCTTTGGTCAAGTACACAGACAAATTACAAACAAGGCAACTGAAAACAAAGTAATTTGATATCAAATCAATTATTCGCAAAACTACTTTACTGGGGGGATGGTCTAGCTTACATAAATTGTGTTTAACTCAGACTTGAGCTGATGGTCCTTAAATGAGCTTATCATTACTGTGATTCAGAAAATTAAAAAAAAAAATTATGCAGATTCTATAACTAGGGCACAATAGTTAATCATTTATTAGTAATCTGAACATTCACTCTGCACTCTACCTCTTAAAAATCAGTCTTTCCGCTCATTCTGTGCATTTCTAAAGAAGTATGAAAGGCAAACATAACTTTAAGATGTTTGGGCAGAGTTTTCACCCCAAATAGAGTTGTTTAAACTTCTGGATCAAGGTTTGCCTCTGTGGAAAGGAAGAGTCACAAGCCTACAGTTCCACCTCCCCAAATCTGTGATTTTATAAATACTTGGCTGTTACTATGATTCTGAAATTAGAAGAAAGAAAATAGTACACACCAGTGAAGAAAAATGCTCAGTCCTTTCAGTTTTCCTCAGATGATCCATGTTCCTGGTTTTTCCAAACTTCTGGGGTCTCCAATGAACCTTTGGCTTTACCCTCATAGCTTTACACCCTGCCCTTTCAGGGACACTGCCTGTTCTCCCAGGCCTTCCAAAATTCTGGAGGAAGCCTGTTTCACCACAGAGCTCTTGCATTCTGTACGCACCTAAAAGCAGCACCATGTGGGTGATGCTGAGGTCTGCTGCGAGTTAGAGTAGTAACTAGGCTCCCTTCTGTCTTGGCAGTAGGCGTTGAGTGGGCATTCTGAATCCAATTCTGAGGAACACATTATCTTTGCTGCTACCGTTTCAGAGCTTGGTGTGGCTTTTTCCATTCCAGAATATGATGCTTTGCAGCTTTTGTCTCAAAGCAAAGGTTTTAATCTTTGCAGTTTAGAGGCTGCAAAGGTTCAAGACTTGCTGCTTTTCATGATGACTTCAGGCCCTGTTTTCTATTCTCCTGCTCCTTCTAAGGAATTGAGATTTCCTCAACTCTATCTTTGCAGGCCACAGCTTTACTGGAGCCTCCTTTTCTGGCCAAGGTCACAGTGTTTTAAATCATCCTTTTGGGCTCTTTGCTTTTGATTCTCAACATAAATTTAGCTAAAAGCTCCCAACAATGGTTATGTTACCACCTCAACATTCGACAGCCTTGAAATTTCTTTTGCCAGGTTAATTAATCCACTGCCTTTATTCTCAGTCTCAGGCAAAGTCACCAGAGAGGAGTAAACATATAGGCAAACTTTCTGAGGAGCCATAATACATATCATCTGGATCCCAACAACCAATACAGTCCTTCTTCCCAGCGGAAAACTTCCTATCTAGTCTTTATTACCAGAATTTCTATTAGCCTCTGGTCTTCTGAGCTCATACCAGAATCTCCCACACAGAAGAGACTAAGCTGTTCCAGCTCTATGCATTCAGACAACATCTCCAAACCTTCTCAAACTCTTCCCACGAGACACTTCCAAAGGTTCTTGACCACATATTCAGGAACAGTCACAGCAACGATACCACTTCACTGGTACCAAATTCTGTGTTAGTTACTTTTCTCTCATTGCTGAGACAAAATACTCAACATAAAAAATTAGGGAAGGGAAGATTAATTTAGCTTACAGTTGTAGAGGTGTCTCTGTGTAAACAGTTGGCCCCAAGGCAGGGTGGCTCATGGCAAAAGGCAACAGTTCATAGTGGTAGAAGGCAGCAAAAGCAACAAGAACAATCAGGGAGGAGCATGTGAGAGATGATTATCTCTATTCCTTGTGTTGTATGTAGGCCACAAAACTTGAATGCACCTTGCACTCATAATCCCAGCATTGGACCATGAAATAGTCACAAACTCTAGAGGCCTGCTTCCATGACTGCATGAGGTTTTGTAGGAGAATCCAGGTACAAACCATAACGATGATACTCTATGAATTGCTTCCTAATACCATGCAAAACAGGAAGGCTATGAATATTATAAACTATCCCCTAATGTTTTTAGGAATTAATTATTTTTTCAAGAATACCTTCTTGGTGAAAAGCTTTTTGTACACCATAAATTATTTTAGATTAAAAATTTTAGAAAAGTGCTACCTCAATATTTATTTTTATAAAATGAGCAAGATAGAGTATAGTATATCCTAAGTTTCTAGAAATTAAGTGGAGAATCTTAGATACAAGCATATAGAGAAACTATTAGACATACTATAGAAAATTCATATACAAATATAGTAATATAGAGAAGCTAAGATCATCTTCCTGATTGTAAGAAATTATTTTTGTTTTAATTAAATCTCTGTTGTTTTCTTATTAGGAAAGAAAATTTCAAAAATAAAAAAAAAACATTAATTTATGAATAAACAAACTGTAGTGGAATCATGACATTGCATTATGTTTTATTCTGTCTTTGATATGATACATTATTTGAATCAACATTTTGCTTCAGTGAGCTGTGGCAAATGAATGAATACATTTTCTAAAATTTTGAAATGATAAATGCTTATGAAACACAATTGATGGTACTATACTTATACAAACTAGTGATTAGACCATCATGACTTTCAATCAAAGAATATTTCACATTACCTACTTTGCCAAGTCTCTGTGCTTTTGAGGATGACTTGCATAAGAAACAGCAGTGATTGATGGTGATGGTACTGTGAAGTGTATTAAGAATTCAGAAGACTTCAAATTGAGAGTTCAATTTAAAAGTCAGTCTTCAGAGTCAAGGCACTCTATGAACTCATGAAATTATAATAAAATACATATGCACTTTTAGATAAAATTGTTCCTGAATTACATAAAAAGATCAGTGGATTATAGCCTTTTATTCATCCTATATTATATTGAAGGAATTGTCTCCAATTTTTGTTACAGTTGTGCTAGTAAAATTAAAGTTATATACTGGAAACACACACACACATGTATATATATACACACACACACACATAAAAAATATGTGATATTAAATCCTACATTTTAAATTCCTAAATATTATTCTCCCACAGAAACAGAATAGTTTAAAATAATATTTGAAATAAATCCTGTCTAAAATTATATTCCTTATGCAATGACCAAATACCTGTGACTGTATTTAAATTAACTAACCTGAAAATACAAATGTGACTTTAACATGAAATAAAATACATTGACTATATTATTGACAATAAATAGATTTTTAATTCATTTTCATTCTGAAAAGAATCATTGTGAAGCATGCAACAATAAAAAGAAATATTTAATATTTGAGTTTATGAGTACAGAACTGTGTAATAAATATTGTTTTGAAGCTTACAAGCCTTTGCCAAAACTTCAAGTTAGGAACATAAAAAGATTTTCTACTACAATTCTGAATTCTCCATAGTGACCTTCTGTAAGATAGTTAATTTACAAAAATGTCCCTGAATGGCAATGAAATTACAAATCACAGTAATAAATACAATGTGGCAATTTTGTACAAGTGCACAAAGCTGATAATCTGTGCTGATATGTTTGAAAATAATGACTTAGCTCCTTAAAAAAAGCAGTTATAAATTATTCAGAGGTTGCGTTAGCACTGATGGAAGCATTTCTTTTGTTTTATATTTGTAGCTTAAATCATTCCCTATCGAGACTTAGAAAGTTTTATTATTTCATATAATTATGACCAGACTGATTGCCCCTTAGCTCTAGCATGCATGTTTATTTTCTTCTAAAGATCTTTTTTTAACTGAAATGTCTTTCAATTTTTGTTTCTTTAACTTGTACCATTTCCAGTGTGTGGTAAACCTTTCCTTGAATAAAAGTGCAATTTTTGAGTAATGAAAGAATTGATTGCTAGGACCCTAGGGAGATGTAATTATATATTTATACTTTGTGTATGTATATGTGTGTATATGCATATAAATGTACATCCACTTACATTTTTTTTTAAATATTGTGGATGGTCTATGTATCTATCTCTCTAAGCTTACATGTCTAGAGCATTTATGATGAAAAAAGACCAACAAGAAAGCTTAGCGGTGGCATACTGACCAGAAAAGTTGGCCAAAAATGCCTCAAATTGGCATAGCATGACCTTGGAACACTCCAAGGCTCGGTTCCTATGAAGTATCATCATCATCATGATGTATCACCTACCATGTTCCAAGCACTCTGGAAAAAGTTTTTCATATCTTCGTAACCTCATTTGTTGTTCCATGTGGACAGCTGGTGATTTTTATGAACTTTAGCTTGATAT
Source organism: Dolichotis patagonum (assembly GCA_004027295.1). Taxonomy (NCBI): domain Eukaryota; kingdom Metazoa; phylum Chordata; class Mammalia; order Rodentia; family Caviidae; genus Dolichotis; species Dolichotis patagonum. The sequence continues at coordinate 4,665 of PVJX010028310.1, read as the reverse complement.
TTTATTTCCCCTGCAGTGCTCTTTGATTCTTTTGTCTGATGGATTTTTAATGAATATAATATAATAAGGTTGAGAATAAATAGCATTTATTCTCTGTATCCAATAGATTTAAGTATTTTTGCACATTTTTTCTTATTTAGAAATTTCAGTATTGAGCCAAAGTAGATATTTATTTCAATTTTATAGACAATAGTAAAACTCAAAGACATAATAAGGTTTGATATTCTTCCTTCATATGTTTATCAAATCTTGCTTTACAAATCCATTTGTATTGAAACCAATTTCTGTTGAAAAGCAATAAGAAGTTATGATATTCAGAGATAACTGGGTTTTGGTGCTGTGAAGTGTAAATTGGATGAATCTGAAAACAAGTGATTCTGCCTGGAGCTTACTTTACCTGTCTGTATAATAAGTGTGATAACCCGTACCTGTAAGTTTTATTTGTGGATAAATAATGAAAAGATACATTACTCCTGGAGCAGTATATTTTTCAGATTATGGAACACTAATATTTGTAGATCATGAAATAGACCCTCAATGTAATGTTGAAAAAGTATAATCTGAAGACACAATAACTATGATTTTATTTATTCTTCCTTTACTAAACATCAGATAGCTCAATTGTTATGAAACTTTATAATGTCACCATTCTCACGTTATTTCAAGGGTTGATAAAACCTATATGAATACTTAATATACTCACCATGTAAGTTTTCAATAACTGTTAGTAATTTCAAATTTACTGTTGTTGATTATTATTTCTTCACTTTTTGTTCAGAAATTTTATTTAATTTTGATTCCTTTAATTCTAGAAGTTGCTTTTAATTATACACTATAGATTTTCTTCCATTACACATATTATTTTAGGATCAAATTGCCAGATAGTAATCACTTTGGTTGGCTTTTTAAATTTGTTTTCCTTTTTTGTCTAATGAAGTCCTTTTATTTGATCCTCACATTGTTATATTGGTCAGTTTTCATGTTGCCAGACAATATATTTGAAAATACAACTTGGAGGATATTTTATTTATCTCATGCTTCAGAGGATTCAGGCCAAGATCACCTGCCTCCAAACATGAGATATCACGGAGAAAGTGTGTAATGACACAAAGCTCATTTCATGGTATTGGAAAAGCTTTGTTAGTTGTAATAAGGGGCAGAGAAGAAAGGGCAAGGAACTACACATAGCTCCTAAGGTCAGGATTCCATGGCCTATCTAGTCCCATCCACAGGTAGGTTTTACTGACTGCTAGTTGTCTTTTTATCCAGGTGAAAATTGCAATTAATGATTACACCTGCTAACCTCAGTAAATCACCATTGAAGATACAAAAAAAAAAAACCAACAATATTAACCACCTGATTTGACATATGTGTAAACTGTCTGCCATACTGACTGAATGCTTTTTGAAAGAATTGTAGTCCGTGTTTATTATTGAACTGGATCGAGTTCTTGACAGCTCCATTACTCAAAAAAGATAATTTCTACTGTTAAATGTATTTCAATATTTAAATTAATATATTACAAAAAAGGATATAAATATTAGAGGTGATAAAATTCATAAATTATTTTCTGACAACTATTGTCTGGTAATACTTTCTTATATCCAGAGAATTACTAGTAAATGTAACAAAAAAATCACCAACTAAATACAATCATTTTGAGCAGTAGCGAGGTAAAAATATACTTTTTGTGCATTTCAGAAGTGTCATGATTTTAATATCAGCAGTGAAATATAGTTTTTGCTGTGTTCTGTCATACCCACGGGTTTCAGAAGAGATAATGTGTGAGGAAATGGCATTTTATTACAGAGTGATAATTATCAGCTATATTCCATGACAGATCACTACAAAGCAATAATTGTGCCTATTATGATTCAAGAAAACTTTTATGTGAAGTTATTCATATTTGAAAGGTGACTATATTGATGACAATGATAAAATAACAGCACTTAGTAATAATAGCATGTTCCATTTTATATTTTCTTTGAAAAGATCCTCAGGTTATATATTTGAAAGTGTCCCTTTGTGTACTCATGGCAGGCAAGAAAAGTATGATAGTATCTTCAGGGAAAAGAAACCAAATTCTTCTAACAGCAACATACGGCGATTTGGAAAATGAGATACTTTCTCTGAACATTTACTTATGACTTTGCAAGATGGTACAATAGCAAAACAATTGATTGCAAAACAGCTGTTATTAGAACGTGCATCAAGTAACTCTAAATTATAGATATGTCTTACTTTGTGCCTCATTAGTGATTGATTCAACACTAGGAATTAAACAATATTAGGTATTTTTCAGCAGTATGTAATTGTTCTGAGGGTAAAGCATTATACATGGTGATCAATAAAATAATGAAAATGGATTACTAAAAATAAAAATATAATTTTCTAAAAGTGATACAAGAAAAAGTTCAATTTGTGGTTAAAAAAAACTATTGGAGAGACAATTATAACCATGACTAGAAATCTACCATTGTAAATGACATTAAAGTCTAATGTGCTCAGAACTAAATTTTATAGAACTGATAAGCTTAATGTCATTTCAATTATCTTAGACCATTGGAAAAAACATAGCACTCTTTACAAATCAATGTAGGAATTTAAAATTATTTACTGTTAAAACAATATATAGTAGGCAGAATATCTTAGATTTTTTTGAATATACATCAAAAGGTACATTTAAATAATACTTATGAGAAGCCCTTCTTAAATTAAAAGAAAAGATCCATTACTATAAATATATTTTTCCTAGAAACTCCCAAATAAATCTTTTAAGAAACATATTAATATCAGTAAATTAAAGGTCACAGCTATCTGTATTAAACTAAATAAAAGGAGAAAAATAAAACTATTTGTATTGGATGATAAAAACTTTTAGCTATCAGCAACTACTCCATTTCCAGTTTGTTGTTCAAAGTGCATTTGATTAACGCTCCAGGCTCCACAGTGCAGGACTCTCAACATTATACTGTGACATTGTCTTGAAAGATGTAGAAGACCCAGAGGGCAGGAAAACACAAATTATTTTTGTAACTAATAAAATTGCATATTTGAGAAAAACAAGATTCTAAACAAAATGAAGAAAACAAAACAGAAGAAAAAACCTAACATTGATTAGATAATTTTAAAGCCATCCGGATTAAAGAAAATGCTATGCTCTTTTCTTAATTAGTAGATGCTGGCATTGCATAATGTTTGTATTCCCTGTGTGGAACCGGTGCATCCACTTAACACAACCCAGTTCCTTTCCATCTCCTTTCTCCCTCCTCTGCCTCTTTCCACATTTTGATCCTCTTACCTTTTGAGAATGATCTTTCTCCCTACTTCCTATTATCTTTTATTGTATTCCTTATTTATAATTTGGGTTTCTCACTTTGGAGAAACCACAGATATTGAATCTTGTGCATCTGATTGGTGTCACTAAATATTATGATCTTAGGATGTATATCTTCTCCTACAAATTTTCAAGCTTATCTTTCTGGCTGGGAGATCAGTACTTCATCATGCCTACATTCTAAGCTTATAATATCAATAGCTTCTCAAAAAGATATATAGGTAACTAATTATATAATAGCAACAAAAAATATGCCCATGTTGAAAAATAAATATCTGGGAATCATGCAGTGAAGTCACATGCAACTAATTTCATATTTACATAGATATTGATGCTGAAATGATTTAAAATCTAGGGAAGATTAATAATGTCCATTCATGGGAAATGGTTATAACTGAATTTCTTTGGGAACTCAAATCTACTCATCATAATTTGCTGCCATAGACTTAATTTGTAGACCTGCAGAAAAAGTTCAACTCCTTTCTTTCTTGTTCCTGAATCAGCGTTTTGAAGCCAATGACAGGCAAACAATGGTAGAATTTTCCTTGTCTTCAAGATATTGTTCTCATTTACAGTCCCTGAATCTCACTGATATTTTCTTAATGAGATCATATCATTTTGTTTTCCCTACAAATTCTTTATTTACAGCTTTACTCTCCTTTATGAAATAAAAATGTTACATATTCCTCTCAATTCTGTGATTGAAGTCAAAATTCAAGTGTTCCACAGCACACAAAAAATTATTCAATATGGCCTTTTATGAGCCAGCTGAAGAAGAAATGGGACTGGTGTTGTGGTGTACTGTCACTCTTTAATTTCTGAGGACTTTAAGATATTTGTGAAAATACATATCCCTGGTAATAAATTTATCCCTGGTAAATAAATTTAAATGAATTTCCCAAATAATCAATACTTTGTAGGGAAAAAAATCAAGATTAATCCTTCAGAAGCACCATAATAAGAAATTTATAAGCACTGTTTATCTTTCTGTGTCAATATATTTTCTTAGTGTTTTTAATTCAGAAGATTGATTATAATACTTTTATTTCCTTTTAAGGCATTTTTTTTGGTTATAGATATTCTTTAATTTCTTCTTTAATTTCACCTGTGATACACTGGTTGTTCAAGAGGGTGTCTGAAATTTTCATGTGTTTATGGAATTTTTGCACTTTCTTTTGCCAATAATTTCCAATTTCATTGCACTATGGTAAGATAATATGCATGGGGTAATTTCAATTCCTTTGCATTTGCTATGGCACATTCTATGGGCTAGTATACGTTCTATTGTAGAGAGCAGCTCATGTGCATCTGAGAAGAATGTGTATTC
>PVJX010028309.1:0-24001 GCA_004027295.1 Dolichotis patagonum | reverse complement strand
AAAAATTATTATTAATAATATGTATCATCAGGATAAGTAATGGAAGGTTTAGAGGGTTTTTTGGCTCTTAAAATAATTTTCAAATTTTTTTCAAAAAGATTTGCACAAAGTTCACATAATTATTAGGGAGGTATGTGTACACCAGTCTTACCAAAATTTAGTAGAATCCACATTTAATTTGCAGTAGACAAGTATGGTTTCCTCTGCCTTTGAATTACTGAATTTCTGTAAGAACTCCTTTCATCTTCTTTCCAACCAGATGGCTGTTATTGACAATCATTTCCTTATTTTGCCATCATTAATTTAGACAAAAAATGATTAGTGTCAACGTAAGTAATTGGATGAACATTACTAATTAAGAATTTTCAAGGTGAAAAATAAGGGGTCAACCTCTTAGACTAAGAAGTGAAGATCATATATTTTGAGACTGTTTTTTACTAGATGCTTCAAGATAAAGAGGCTGGGTTTTTCCCATTGTTTTAGCTCAACTCAAATGTCACTTCCTCAGAGAGTACTATAGATGTCTCTCACTTCCCAAGTCCAAATAAACTGTCCTAGCTCCTTATTTTACTGACAGGTTATTTATAGATGTGGATGAACTTACTTGTTATTAGATAACCTATTTTCTCTCTCCGTTTCTCTACCCTCTCCTTTTTGTGACAGAGAGAAGGCAAACCCTGAAAAGTCAAGTAGCTTTGGTCTTATTTGCTGCTGCGGCCTTAGCACAGGGAAAAGTAACTGATGAAGAGAAGGGACACAGTCACTCTGTACTAAACAATGAATTCTGTGTGAAGAATCTAGTATCTTTTAAATAAGTTTGTGCTGGAGCTAATTCCCCCAAAGAATTTCCATTCAGACTGATACAGATGTCATAATATATGGCTTTGCTCATACCTATCTCAAGTTCCCTTAGTTGTTCCTGATTCAAACAGTAAAATTCAGAGAATGCAAGAATGCAAATTTTTGAATAAAGAGCTTGTAGAAACTTCTGCAGAAACAACAAACTGTCTTGTAATCAAAGCAGCTCACCATGTTCCACAGCCATTTGTCAAACCATTAATTCTCTGCTCAATTTCATAGGGAGCAAAGGAGTTTTTCTTACAAGAACTCATTGCAGAAATTAAAACTCAAACTGGTTGTCCCCTGTTCAGTTGCCACAGGACACAGGTTTCTGGTGACATTCAGCTAATGAATTTTCTTCATGATTAACTACCCGTTACACATGGCCATTTAATGGAAACATAGACAGCCTGTGCTGTACCCCTTACAAGTAAGGTGGTCGTGTAAAGCCTCATTAATATCAGTGAGCTGAGACAGTCTTCTTTTATGGAGTCAAAGAAACATGGAGCTTGAAAAATATTACTCACAATCAAACAAATTGCTGAAACAAAAACTATGCTCTGCTGGTCTGTAACATCTATTTTATCCATATTTAAAATTAAGAATAGACAAAAGTAAAGCAAAATTAGACAGTGGAGTCAATTTAAGCATTCTATATTTTTCATTCTCTACATGTTTTGGAAAGAAAGAAGACAAAACAACTGCTTAATTATAATGCTATTTTAAACTGATATCTTCTTATATTTTCTTAGCTTGTCAGTCTCTATAGAATTTACACTGGGGAAGCCTTTCACCATTGCTTAATCTGTAGTGACATCTGGTGGCCTAAATTACTGAAGTAGTCACAGTAAACACATCTTCATTGTAAGCATCTTTTTAGACTCTTTCGTGGATACCCGGTCTTATTTGGACACCATTAAGAATGAGTTAACACTTTCTTAGATTCCAATATCAAGTGTGCATGTGAGAAGTGGGGATAAAAAAAGTACAAAGCAAAACTAAATTAACAATGTGTCATTCTAAGACTAAAGTGAAATCTAAATCTTTTTTTTTCCATTTTCAATATGACAGTTTACATATCATAGTAAACTAGATGATTCCATAGATTAAGTTAGTAAATTTAGTGACTATTTCTGAATCATTAAAAACTAGGGATACTAGAAACTTCCTTAAATATTATTGATTCATTCAACAAACATTTTATGAAGTATCTAGCCATATTATAAAATTATACCTATAAATAGATTTGATCATCCTGATTTTATCAATGAAGACATATATAGGTGATCTCAATAGCGATTTTTGATTTCCTAATGGCCCACTAACTATTTTAAACTCTCAGTAACATTTTTATCTATTATAACCATCAGCATACAAATATATTTCTGAGTATTTAACAATTATATATGCTATACTTGTCACTGAATGCCTATATTGCATATTTTCAATAAATTATTTGATCATTAATACAATAATGAGGTAATACATTTTTATTATTCTCTTTCTCAATAAATGAGTACTATTCTGTCCAATTATAAAAATTAATAACATAGAATTTATTTTATTTTTCTCTTCTGCACCCTTAAATGGTGCAATTGAATGGTCAATTACCAATTCCTACTCATTTAATTTCCTGGATATATTTTAAATCTGTCTATATCTCTTTGTACATAAAACTTGGAGTCAGTTAACTGACATGGCTAATTTCCACTCATTACGTTCTCTCCTTCCTCTAAGCACTATTTGCTATAGTTTAGATGTTAGGTTTCCCTCAAAGGTCAACATATTCAAGACTTGGTGTAAAGCTTGGCACTTTCGGGAGGCGTTGGAAATTTTAAAACGTGGAATATACACGAGGCTGACAGATCATTGTGTGTGCGCCGTGGAAAGGGATAGCGCGAAGGAGCAGCTCCTTCCTCTTCCTCTCTTTTACTTCCTCAGCAAAGGTCAATACTCATGCCATCATGATCTGCACTGTCACACACTCAAAAGCAATGGGGACAACCAACCCTGGACTAAAATCTCCAGAAAAACTGAGCCAAAATTATATTTTTCTCTTTATAAGTTGATTATATCAGATATTTGTTATAATGATGAAGTACTGGCTAACAGACTATTACAGCCAGAGACATCTTTTCTAAACAAAATATTCTTAGGCTGTCTCCCTGCTTAAAACCCTCTGCTGGCTTTTCATTACAGTCCCAAAGACACAAAAATGTTTAGCTATGCATATTCTATAAATCATATACCTGCAGTCTCATCCCTACAAAGAGATTCTCTTTGAACTCCAAATAAGCTATGCTCTTTCAAGTAGACAATCTTCCCACATGCTATCTTCTCTTTCAGAAACAGTTTTCCTACATCTCACACGTAGGAAATCCCTGTTTGTTTTTTTACATAGAATTTTAAAAGCTAATTTTTCATTGCACATTAGATCCAAGCCTAGACAATTTGGGGTTTAGAAGGAGCCTGGCTCAACATAAAATACACAAATGAATAAAAATTGGCTGGGTATATAACTCAGTAGTAGAAGGCGCTGTGTTCAATCCCCAGCACAAAAAAAAAATAATCTTTATGAAAACTTAAAACCCTCAAAATATTATGGTTATTCATTTTACATATTTACTTTTAAAGTTCTCTCAGTTCAATAGCCATTCTGTGTTCCTCTTATTAGGGCTTCAAAATATAAAATACCTTGCCTTGTAGAATTTTCTTATATTCCCCAGTCAGAATGAATTCCTGTCTACACTGATGTTCCCATGCCTTTTTACTTGATTTAATTACAGCAAGCATTTCACTCCACTTCACAGATATTAGTTGTATGCATGCCATTTGATTATAGCATTTTCACAAGAAAGAAAATTATTCAGGCATATACTTCACTAAGGCCTTTGCACATGGCTTTGGGCATGCTAAGTACCCAAATCTTATGATTGGAAAATAAAAAGAAAAAATGAGTGACCTCTCTGACTTAAAACTTACACTCAAGAAAATATAGCATATGTAATTTAAATGTTAGACACACAGGTTATAATGCTTGGGTGTTCATGTCAGTTTTATCATTTATTTAAAATCTCACGAATCTCAGTTTTTATCTGAAAAAATGAAGATTATACTAATCCCTAACTCATAGGGCTGTCAAAAACCCAAAATATAAGCATATGTAACATGCTTAGACAGACTCTGACATATAAAAAGCATTTAGTAAATGTTGGTTCTCAACATCGATTGGACCATCAATCCACAGAGACATAATTCTGTCTCTCTCATCCCCAAAATAATTGGAGATTGTCATCTATGCCTCTTCTTGTCCTCAGTTTATGTCACAATATACTAAGGTAAAATTTCATTGAATTAATACAGTTTCTTCTTAAAGAATCTGAGCACTTGCTAGATACATTTATCACATAAATTCTGAGGTATTATCATAATAAATATTTATTAAGTACTTGAAATGGAATATATGGTATGAAAAAGACAAGGTGAGAGCTTGAATTTGCAAAAGGCCTGCCTCATTTTTTCCTTCAGCTACACTGTGATTTTTATCAAGAATTCCATCAGGCAGTCCCACAAGGATCTTCACCAACCATACAACTTTTGTGAATGACAAGGGTCTCCCACTTGCACCATTTAAAGTAATTTGAGAGGATGCTAAGTGTAACAGAGAAAGCCTGAGTTGCATGAAGATGTGCCTGGATTTGAAACCAGGAAACACATTGTCTTTGATTTCAGGGTCAATTTTTCAACCAGGTAGGGGCCCTAGTTATTTACATTTTAAAATAGAGATTATATTAGGCATGTCAGGGATACCACTTGACATATTGAATGGCATTGTTATTTTTTAGTTTTTTACTTTGAAAAATTTTTTTCTATGCTTAATATTCTGGCAATTCAGGATAGGTTAACAGAATTATTTGAATATTGGCATGGGAAATGAGAGTTATACAGAACCACAAAATTTCATATTGGTCTTAGGAATGCTATGCAGTCACACAAATACCAACTTCAAAGCCCTTTGCATTAATAGCATAAAATCTGGTTATGGGGCAAGACTGATGCATCTCCCTATCCATAATAAATGACCAGCAGGATGAAGACGAATAATCGTCCTTACTGTCACTGGCGGCTGTGAAAGGTGATTCACCTTTCTGCTTCAGAGATTTCTTTGTCAATGCATATTTAGTGAAGTGAGAACTGTAAGAAGATGAAAGCACATCAAACATTTACCTCAAGAGTTTCATTTTCTAAGGATAGCAGGTGTGTCATATGATTTCTTGGAGAGGCAAACTCTTCTTTAAAAACTCCCCAGCATTCATGGAGATGAATGATATGCAGTATATATTATGGGATAATTAGCTAACGAAAAATATTCCATTTAGAGAAATCGAGGCCATCTAGAACGCTGCTTACAAGACTAAAGGTCTTGGAAATGATCAGATTGTAAACGAAACAAAAGACAGAGATCCAACAAGAATCGATGTCAAAAATGACATAAATTTAGTCTACACTACTTTTAAATCACACTATTAAAAGCTCTTCAGTGATTGTTTTCATCTGTGAGTACTAACTTCTCTTTCCTAAGCCACCACCTTTCCATGGATAAAATGTGTAGTCACACACCCACCAAGCTCAGAAACACTTTAGCATGCTGCCATTGTGCTACTATTTATCTATTTCTCTCTTTTCCCTAGGAAGCCTGTTCAGTAGTGAAGTATCTTACAAGGATAATTAACATATACATAATGCCTCCAGGGCGAAGTGCTTTTTAATTATTATGTAACAAAGAAAACATCTTTCCACACAGGTACTGCAACATTTTCAAATGTATTTTATCTGTGGGTTTCTTTTAAATAATAAGTTTAACAGGTAACATCCTCTGAACACTAAGCCACTAGCCATGTGTTCTAATTCCTTTCCACACAGGAATTTATTTCACTCTTAGAATTTTTAAGAGTAGAATTTTTAAGTGAGTAGACTGAGTTGCCGTTTTCAAAATTTTAGGTGAATCAACTGAGACAGAGAGTTTAAGTAAACTAACATTAAACAGCTAGTGAGTACTGAAATTAAAAATCACAGTCAGGTTTGTGTCTGCATGTCCCCTCACCAAAGTCTCATGCACACCTTGGCGGGTCTTTTTCAGAGATGAGCACATCTGGTGTATGTGACACTGGGATTAAGGGTGATTACTAAAACAGTCCACTGATTGGTTTGGCACCACCCTAATCCTAGATAAAATATAAAAGATGCAGAAAGATGCTGTTAAGAATAATACCTTGTTGCTTTTGCTACCTTCTGGCCTCCATGAATTATTTTCCTCTGCAAAATTGCTTTCCCTTAGAGCTGGCTGAATACGGACTGAAACCTCTACAAGGTTTGAGCCACATAAACCTTTTCCTATTTAACTTTTGAGTGTTGAGGATTTTGTCTCAACAATGGGAAAAGTAACTAAAACACCGGGTAAAAGCAGAAGCTTTAGTAAGTTTATTATAAACTAACAGTCACGGTAGATGTCAGTCCTTAGACTAGGGCAGTGCTATGGCTTGTCCTAATAAGCCTTGCATTGGAGTGGGAAAACAAATAAGGAAACTAACAACAACAAGAAGGAAAAAAGCAAATGCATGATAATTGTGATAATCAGTTTCAGCTTCTTTTTTCAGAAGTACTTTTCCTACATCCTGGTAGACCCCAACACAATATATGGTGCCACTAGGTACCAAATCAATTGTTTGATCCCCAAACATTGGCATCCTTCACAGCTCAAATCAAATACATGGTTCTATCACTCTTACCTGACTAGCTCCATCCTTCTCATTAGCCTTCAAAACTGCACACCAAAAACAAACAACAAAAACAAAAACACAAAACACAACAAAACAAAACTCCACCCTAAGCCAGGGCACAACAATTTCTTATGTAGATTACTGCTTCTCCAACCTCCCCGCTGCTCTTCCCTGCTCTCCTGTTTCTCTAACAATTCTTTCTGTGTCTAATGGAACACTAAACTCAGCTTACTCTGCATTCTGAGTCATTCTCAGTGTGCAGCCTCACTGCTACTGTGCTTTGAAAGTCTATGCTTTGAGACTATCAGGATTTAAGTCACAGGCTGTGAATCATTACAAAGCTCAAGAATGACTGTGTGAGGTTTCCCAAAGACATACACGCACCTAAAGCTTTTTATACCTTCCATAGGGACAGCTACCTTCAAGTGAGAGGAAAAAAATATATTCAACATGGTCTTCTGTCTTGAAAAATAAGAAAACTTTGACTTGAATTTTTTGACCAACAGCTTGAAGCTCCTGTTCATTTATTTTCTTCTCTCCAATGCTGTTTTACTCAAGTAAATACATCTGACCATATCACTACTGCCCTATTGTTTAAATATGGCACTCTGCAGTTTGTTGAGATTAGTACCTGGGGTCGCTCATCTCTTTTATACTGCCTCTCATTTTTGTGTTGCCACCAATGTTATTATTACACCTGTTTACCTTTGGCCCATTAGATATAAAATCATAGTTCATGACTTCATGTTATAGTTCAGGTTTTGATTCTAATATGTTTTTTATCTTTTGAATATAACATCATTTTTGTTTTGTTTTGTTTTGTTTTGTTTTGTTTTTGAGACAGGGTCTCGCTATGTAGCTCAGGCTAGCTTTGAACTCACTATGTAGCCCAGGCTGGCCTCGAACTCATGGCAATCCTTCTGCCCCTGCCTCTTGAGTGCTGGGGTTACAGGCATGTGCCACCATCCCTGGCCAGATACAACATTTCAAAAACCATGTTAAAAGCTAACTATATGGAGGTTTCCCTATTCCTTCCATGTGTCATAAGTTATTTTGTCAGATATGTTTCTACAGAATTTAGAAAGCAGCTGTAAAGATAGATATTATATTTTCTTCTAGTTTTAATAATCTAAGGATGAATTTTTAAAGGTATCAACAGACTCTAGCACATTCTGCTGAATAATTTGCATATAAATATTTGGTACATAAATAATAACTATCCATGTTGTTTAAACTTAAAAATGATATATGAAAACTATAGACATGCAAATATCTCATTTTCAACTCTTGCTTACAAATTTTGAAAGCAAATATTAATATTTATTAATATTATTAACATTTCAACAATTTTTATCATAGTTAAGGTAAATAGCTTCATGTTTAGTCTTCTTGCCTTAAGCTTACCCTTCTCCACTTCACTCTCTGCCTCACAGATTCTCTTAAATCTGATGTATGATTTTGTTCTTTTGCATAAGTCCCCTTAATGACTGCGCACGTTTCCTGTAATACTGGGACTCCCTCACTTGACTTCCCAGATCCTTTCATCATGGCTCTGACTAAACTCTCTAGTCTTATCTCTCTCCACTTTCAATTCTGTGTAACCAAATCTTCCCAAATACTATTCTATGCTTCAGACATACTTTTAATAGCTGTTTGTCATGTAGCTTTTTGAATGTTGTTCATACTATGGCTCCTTCTAAATATTTCCCCTATCATATCCTTATATATCCTTTTATGTGTGTGTGTGTCTTTCAGTTAAAGATTAGTTTAAATGTCAGTTAGTCCTACACTTTTTTCCACCAATTTCATAGCCTTTCCTGCTGCAAAACTACTCTGTCGCTCTTCCTCTTGCTCCTATTGTATCCTCCTCTTGCTTCTTTTATAGCACTCACCAGTGGTTAGTTTTATTCACTCTTTACCTGGCTGGAGGATTCACTCAGTCTCAGAATCTTGAACAATCTTAGCTATCCTAGTGTCTCCAGAATGTGGCATAGTCCTGGCACATAGGAGATATTAAGGAAAAATTTTTTGAAAAAATGCATATGAATTATTGTTTAGACTGAGATTCAGTGAAACACTTAGGAATCATGTGGGTCTTATAAAACATAAATCTTCACATTATTCCATGATTTCTAGGAAAGGAAAATTTAAAACAAAAATGATTGTATGCCTTTGACTGCAAGAAAGTGGTTTAACTCATGGAAAAAGACAAATGGTAAAAGAGACCTTGAGGAACTATATGTTGTTTAATAAGATTTAATCATTTTATAGTGAAAACTAACTACCCTCAGAGAAACAGAGCAAACATACATGGGCAGTTGTCATAACAAAGGAATGAAGGCAGAATTACAAGCCAAAATAACTAAATACAAAAATTAATATTAATATTATACATCTGAATCACATATATGAGCTTGAACAAATCATATATCCTCTTTTATCTGTTTCAGCTTTTATCTGTTTTCAGCTATAGGAGAGAAAATTAGATTTCTCTCCATGGTCCTGATGATTGATTTCTATCTAATGAGTCTAAGCGATAACTTTTTTTTTTTTAATCAGTACCGGGGATGGAACTCATGACCTCATGCTTGCAAAACAGGCGCTTATGCCACTGAGCTAAATCCCCAGCCGAAACAACCTTCTTTTACTATTATTGCAAAATCTCTCTAAAGTTGTGCTGTTTTACCTTCTGATATATCATCTCTAAAATCAAATTTTTATTTGTAGCATAAAAAAATCTCTAGCCATTTGTAAATATCAACAATAGTCCTATAATTCTTAATTGTCTAACTAAGTTACAGATTCACATATACTTAATCAACTATTTCAACTTCTCCTTGTCAGATTAGTCCATGACTCTGACCAGGCCAATGAGCATCAGTTTAGGATTTTGGACAGAACGTTTCAAAAGTAGCTGTATTCTTTGTACTGGTGACGTCAGGCTGGCAAGATACAGGCTTCAAAATAGAGCCAAGGTATAAAGGAGAAGGAACAGAGCCCAACAAGATGCAGTGAGGTAGGACTCACTCTGGAGTCTAATATGTTGTCTGTCTTCAGATAAGTACGCTGCCAATCTCCAGGTTTTCAGTTTTATAAGTTGGCTTACTTTCACTTCAGAAGTTCCATTTTATATTATGTGTACAATTTCAGGTGATTTGCTTCATATCTATGGGAGGTTACTACATAAAACTGTGAAAAATGCCACCTCTTTTAAGTTGGTGAAAATAATGTGTGAGAAATTGAATTATATATCGACACTCACCAGGCTTTCAGTAGATGATGACTTCTTCTACTTCTTACCTGAATACATAAATTCTGCCAGTTATGTCTTCCTTCCATATAGGTCAAGTTATTGTCTACATTATGAATAAATTGTATTTAATACAAAATATATAAATTCATTGTCAAAATATAGATGAAAGGTTAACTTGTGCTAATAGGGAAAGAATTCACCTCCTAGAGGTCTACTTCAGATTTGGTTTTCTAAAACTGATAGTCTGTCTAAATGATAATTTTTCATATTCAATATCAAATTTAATCTTCAAAATAATTTTTTAATGGAGAGCTTTTATTATAATTACTTTTCAATAATAAAGTTACATCCATTGCCTTGGATACGTCACCTTCTGGAGACTCCTTACATTCCCTGGGCCCACAGACCTGAATTTCTTTAACCTCTGCCATCATTTCTCTAATTGTGACCCTCATAACTTTCATTTATAAAGACCATTAAAACTACATCGGTCCATCCAGAGATAATCAAGTTAACATTTCCATTTTAAGACCATTAACTTAATCATATATGCAATGTCCCTGTAGCAAGCAAAGACAACATATTTAGAGTTTCTAAGCATTAGAATGTGGACATTTTAGATAGGAGGTATCACCTGATACCTCCTATCTAAAATGTCCTATATAATCCAATTCTTATAGAAATTGAAAGACATATGGTCACTCTGAAAGCTGATTTCACTTACATCAAGGACTGCCTGATACCAAAAGGTATATTGTTTTCTACTATGATCCTAAAATACACTCTTAACTTGTAGGTCTCCAATGTGTAGATGATACTTCATGGCATATTCTATGATACCATAAAAATATGGAAAACTCACTACGGATTTGCTCCATTGTCATTCTCAAGAATAACTTGGCCTTGCCTGAAGCTTTCTTCTCAGCAATAAGCTGCAGAAGAGTGAGTCTGTTGCGTGGCAAAGTACATCTGCCTGCTTCTTCTTGGAAGTCAAAAGACATTCATGTCCTCATAATTTACACTGTATACATATCTTGGCACCCAGTCAGCTCCCTACTGGCAAAATGACTTTATTATATACATCATTTTTTATCAGAAGTATCTGGAAAGTCAGTCAGTCAATGAGCATTTATGGAGTACCTAAAAAAGCATTTCACATAAATCAATGCGCTAAGTCTGTAAGATAGTCATTCAAATGTCACCAATAAAGGTGTCATTCATTAAAGAAAAAAATTTAGACATGTATAGGTTGTGAAAGCATAAAAAACAGACATGACTGTGTGGCCAAGTGATCCATAAGGTTTAGAGCCTGAGGAGTCTGTAATGACTTTGTTTCTTTATTCCTCTCCCTTGTCTGTCTTCCTATGCATCATCCTTCTAACACACACATACACACACACACACACACACACACACACACACAAATACGTAGAATATTTTCAGTGAATTGAGACATTTGCTTTATATGTGACACCTAGCAGTGTTATCTGACCAGTGAATAACTCAGCAAAAACATCAGCTGAACTTTTCCTGGGCTATACTCTCAGTTAAAAGCCATTTTGCATAGTACCTCATCTATTCAGTGTCCTTTTCATCTCCTTGCCTACTTAACTGAAGCCAACACTAAGTGTCACTTTCTCTAAGACAGTTCTCTTTCCCAAAGAAGGAATTAGCTGCCTGTTTTACATGCTTTCATAGCACTCAGTACTTGCAGTTAGAGTGACACAAATTATTCAAATGAAATGGTTATTGATCTGTGTTGTCTACTGTAACACAACTTCTGAAAGACAAATCTTTGTCTTTTGTACTTGTCCCCAGTTTCTAGACTGGAGCCTCACTCACAGCAGAAAGACAGTGGTAACTCATAGTAGAAAGACCATTCCTCTTTGTTTCCCTAGAAAAGAAAACAAAAGAGGTAAAGAAACTAGATGATGAAAGGTCTAATACTACACATGGATCACTTTAAAAATAACATTTGGTAGCAGCAGAACTTTCAATGCAATTATTACTCAGGACTACATTCTTCCTTTTCCTAATTGCAAAAGCCATTTCCTCCTTGTAGAGATCATTTCACAAGAAGGAATCAGTGTTTCTCTTAAATAGAAGTAGACAGATTGTAAGTATAATTTTTCATAGATAATAATGAAAATATCAATTATGAAAGGTCATAGGTCAGTAAGAAATTAAGCTTCTCAAGTCAAGTCTCCACTATATATGAGAGGTATCACTGGCAGAGACCTGCTAACATTCACCCCTCAGAGTTTAGGGGTCACAGTAAGATACGCTGCATCTTTTACAGTTCTGAGTGACTAGAGTCTAATAAGATTCTCTATCCCTGAATAAAGAAATTGAGAATTTAATCTACCTAGTTTGGTTTTGTAGGGTGTGTATACATATGTGTACACATAGATGACCTCTAACTTCCAAATTTGAAATGATAAAGTAGAAGACAGTTTTACAAATGAAATGAAACTAACCAAAACCTTTCATAGAGATTGGAATTTTTCAAGTGTAGGACTAGGTCTAAGAACCTTTGAGAAAGACAGAAATGTACAGAATCATAGTGATGTTTGGAAAAAAATGAGAGGAAAATAAGATGGAATACAAAAGCAAAGTAAGTTTGACAGGTGGAAAATATTGTAAGAGAAGGCTGGAGAAGCAGGTTGGCCATTGACAGTGTGAGAAACTACAGCCCTGTCTTTGCTATCAATGGATATAAACATTGGAGCCTTCATTTTAAACTCTAGTCCACGTTGGGCTGCTCTCCCCCAGCATCCCTGCACCAGGGTTGCAGTTGTTACAGTTCCAAAAAAATATCTGCTCAGCGAGGAACACAGCCCAGGACATTCATTTCCCAGCACCCCTAAGACCCCAGTAGCCACCCTCCCAGCAACCCTACACCCCCCTCCCCCCACATCACCTAAACTAGTCAATCAGGATGGATTATGAACCTTGGAATCAGTCAATGGCAAGACTATCAGGGGCTTCTCAAGCTTTAGCATGCAAAAGGAGTCTGTTATACTGTGGTGCTGTGGGCATTGCCTTCTACCTTGCCTTGGGGGTGTAGTGCACCCTTCTGCAGAAGTAAACTTGCTTTGTTGAGATTTCTTGGTGTTAGAGTCCTTTATTTCTGCACAGCACATTGAGTCTGAGGCTTATTGCCCACAACAGTGAATTTCCTTGAATGCCAATTTAAAAAGTAAATGTCAGTAGGACATGGCCTAAAATGATTTAACAGGACAATTATTTAACATAGTAACTTTAAAAAGCCATTTAAGACTTAATGATGTTTGTTGATTCCTCATAACTCTTTCGGCTTAGCTACTGTACTTGCATCAGAACAGAGACACTGCTAGTTTCTCAGACTGAAATGTTCATGAAAAACTTCACAGCCCTGGGCTTTACCCAGCACCCAGTTAAAGAACAACTTCATTCATGAAATACTCTTTAACTCTTACTAATTAAGCATCAGTTTTCACTTTTTATTTCAAGATTCTGAAATTTACCCTTTATATTAGAGTTAATTTTGCTCATATTTATCTCTCCTACCAGAATACAAACTGTGAGCACAGACTACATTTCTAATTTAAACAACAGTAAGAATTTAGAATACATACTTACTGTGTAAGAAATGCTTACTTTGTAATCAGACTCTCTCTCTGAGCACATTGCAATGATTCACCCATTTGATACTTTGAGATGATAGAACTGTTATATAGAGAGATGCAAGGTCTTATATCTTTCTTGAGATAGAATATTTAACCAGTAATTCTTGATCCACTGCTCTTGCTCTTAAATATATGCAATACTGCTCCTTTATAAAAACCAAAATGCTTTGTACGTGTGTTAATTTACTAGCAGTAACATAATAACACTCTGCATTTACTGATGCTCATTCTCAAAAGTGTAATCTGTAGACTTATTAAATCGATAATGTTTAAAGCACATTATATTTTAATTACCTTTAATTTGCAGTAAAGCAGTAAGCCAGTCTGAGCCATCAGAAATCTTACCAGGATGTTTAGTTACATGGTTACAAGAGGTCAGTTACAAATAAATTTTGCTTATTTGTGGTTAAAATCAATTTCAAGGTTACAACTTGTTATAATTTTTGATGAAAATATGGACTTGAAATAATGCTGATTATTTTTATTTAATTCTTACTTTTACCAACAAGCTAAATTGTCAAGAAAATACATTTTAGTAAGACATTGATGGCTGGAAAATTTTAACAAATTACATTAGACAGATGATTTCTTTATTTATGAGGGTATATATATATGTCAATCAAAACCATTTAAAAATTCTGACATTACATGTGCAAATATTTTTAGCAAGTCTTTGATCTAACAGTTGTTAAGATGTGTTGTAACATTTTGGGAAATAGTTGCTCACACATAAAAATAAATGTACTCTTCTACAATGACATAAATTACTTGAGTCATGTTTGTGTACCCGTGTCACATGTTCCAGGTATAGAGCTAAATGCCAGACATGCTTATATTTTTCCTGATTTAACCTTTAGATTTGTATGTCTCATCAGCATTCCATAAAGCCATGCTAAATGAAATATATAAATAGGCATGTGGAGTGTGAAGGAATAAAAAAACCAAGGTTGCTACTTAGGAATCATAAAATGTTTGCTCCGCCTCATCGATATGATTACTTAATGATAAATTCTTCATAGATGAAATTTTAAGAAGCTCTCTGTACCATTCTTCTGCATATCATTCTTCTGTAGTTTCCTATATTTGAGTTTTTTCTAGCATGACTGTCATCAAATTGTGTCTACTTAAAGTAAATACAACCAACTACTTTCAAAAAAGTGCTTTAATATATTTTACCTATTTTATTTTTAAAATAAATAGTAAACAAATATAAGCAAATGCATAATCAGAAGTCCTAATTTTCCACTTCACGGATAGATTAAATGCATAAAGGTATTGCTAGGTATTGATTTGGCCTTGAACTCTTTTTGTTTGTTTGTTTTGAGGCAGTCTTGTTATGTAGACAAACTGGCCTTAAATTTGGTTATGTGGCCCAGGCTGGCCTCAAACTCAGAGCAAACTTCCTGCCTCAGCCTCCCAAGTACTAGGACTATAGGTGTGTGCCACCGTGCCCAGCTCCAACTTTTCCACTTTGTGTTTTCTACCTATTGATTCCATTTCTTTCCTTCCCTTTTTATTTGTCCCAACCTTTCACAGTTTTCATGTGTCATTTTAAAGGCTCAGGATCCATTTATTTCTACCTATTCTCAACTGATATTCAGAATGTTGTTTATAATTGCTCAGTTTTCATATTATTCCATGATGTTATCAGATAGTACTATCTCGTTCTCAAAATTAATATTAAAAAAAGACATGTTATGGGAATAAATGTCATTTATTCTAAATCTTTACAAGCACATAAGGTAATATACTGTATTATGCTATTTCCACTCCTAAGCTATCTTATTGCTACTTCTTATTGTATGCTTAAAGGATATAATTAAATGCACATTTCTGGGATCTTTGTCTAAACAAAAATTACATGTAGCCACCAATTCAAATTATGTTTTCTGAATTATAATTTAAAATTTATTTAATTGTATTTCTAATTACACTTCCAAGATAGCTATTATTTAAGTATATCACTGTTTACTGAAGAAGTTCAAACATCAAAAATACCTTTTTTTAACAATCCACTCAATGTTATTCCTAAGAACACAAACCTTTAGCTGTATTGATTCTCATGTAAGTTAATGTAGATCGACAGGAATGTCCACAAAATACTATTTTTTAGCAAAAAAAGATTTTGCTAGATTTATGCTGAAACCTGAGTCTTTACAATAACAATTATTTCAATTTGAATGTTCCATAACAAAAAAACATTGGCATTAAATTATATCTTACTGTCAAAAACCACATATATTAAAATTAGCAGTCTGGTAAAGCTAACAGATTCTGCTATAACTGTCAATTGTTTAAGAAAAAGGTTCATCAGAAAACACAACTGATAGGTGGGCCATTTCTAAATAAATGTGCATGCCACTCTATTGTAAATCTCTTTTGTGACAGGATTGTTTTTACTTTGATGTATAAAAAACATAGAATATTTATTTTTTTCAAATTTTAGAACAAGAATGAATCACTTATTTCATGTCTTAGTCATATATGAAAAGAATTTTGGGCATTTTCTAATTTTTCAAGATTTCTTAGAAGTTGAAAGAGAATAAAATCTAAGCAATCACATTGTTTACAGAAATTAATAGCCCATAGTTCCTCTCAAGTTTGTTTCCCTGTATTTCTTTCCTTTTATTCATACCTACCCTATTTTTCTTTGAAATATAGTTTATGACTGTCATAAATATCAGATGTTATCTAAATAATTTAATTCAATTAATGTCTTCTGTTTTATGGATTGAACTGTTTAATATTCCGTATGACAAAATATTTCTCTAGGTTTCTTATGTGCAGGAAGGCAACAAATGACATACTCAGTCCCTATGTGTCACAGCTTTTGGCCCCTATTTTTGAGCACCAATGTGCCAGAATAATAGGATAACTACTGTAAACATCAATTGAGAAAGAAGGTTTCACTTACCAGACAGTTTATACCTCAGCACACATCTCCAAAGAAAATTGACACTGAGAGAATAAAAAGGCATTTAAATACCAAAGTGAAATGTTAAAATTGAGACTTTCATCATGTCATGTACATAGAAATCATATCAGTAGACCTACATTTAAATGGATGCTTTGCCCTATTAAAGTACTTTGGCTTTATAACCAAGGAGTAACTGTACTCAAAACAAGGAGGTTTTAAGGAAGCATATTTAACAAAAGTTTAAAAATGGATTTCTTGCCCACCTTGAATTCCAATCAAAAAATGTCTGCTAAACACCAGTCTTCTCTGTCACCTGATACCTGGCTAAGAGCTAATTTAGTCCCTTTTCTCCCCTACCTGCATTGACTGCTACGAATTAGAGACGTAATTGTGCCACGTTTACAATGAAGAAAAAAATAACTGCTGCAAGTGGAGGGTGGAAAGAGAAAGTCTCACTTTGAATGACACTTGTGCTAGATTGACAACTGGTGGTCAACTTAGCCAGCTGCACTGAATCAGCACAGTGCTGGGTGTGGAGGGCCACCTGAGGACAGTTGCAAACATGAAAAGAAGAACTGAGGAGGAAAGTGCGGTGCGGTTGGTTCTCTTGCTGCTGTTGGCCCTACTGGGGCTTGTGGGGCTTCTTTCCCAATATGAACGTGGCTGTTATCCTCAGAGGAGCTCAGGACCTTGTTGTTGCTCAGAATGGCTGAGGTTCACTTTGGGGAACCTCTGGTCTTTACTTCGAGCATCATTTCCTAGTTCCAGAGGGGAAGATGATGTACTGTGCAGTCTCCTGGAAAAGCTTACTGACAGGAACTTGGCTGATCTCATCATCTGGTGAGCTTGCAACCCTGTTGATGCTGAGGATGGCTGTTGAACTTTGCAGGGGAGCCCTGGTTCTTACTTTGAGTGCTACTTCCTTGCTCTGTGCAGAACCCTCAGCTGGGACAGATCCTTCATCCCACTGGCACAGACCTTCTGGTTTCCACTGCTAACTGCTGGGATTTCCCAGCACAGATCCATGAAACATACTTGCATGAGTCACTGTCTATGGGCTTTAGGCCTCTAGTTGGACTCATGGGGAGCATTGTCCTAAGTTCTGAATCTTCAACTTGACTCATGCCGACCATTGCTGTGGAATCCAGCTGCTCAGCTGGATCCCTTGGGTCTTAATGTATGGACTGATTTCCTGCACTTGTTGTATTTGACTCTTTGGGTGACTATTATAAAATGATTCTATAAATTATGTATCCTGTATTAAATTGTTTTCCTTGCAAACCTTGACTAAAACAACACTTCTATTTTTTATAAAAAGCAGCAAACAGATAAAGAAGATGCAACTGGAGTCCTTGTGAACAGAAACTATACAGCTGGGCATGGTGGCACATGCCTGTAATCCCAGCACTCAGGAGGCTGAGGCAGGAGTAGTACCATGAGTACAAGGCTGGTCTGGTCTCCATAGCAAGACCCTGTCTCACAAAAACAAAAACAAAAACAAACAAACAAAAAACTATACTTTGTCCCTCTTCTGATGTGTTCCTAGTTCTTGGCTGCACTCCAGGGGCCAGACTTTGGAAGCTCCACTATGAAACTGTCAAAAGTGGAGGTTGTGTCATGAAACATGGTGTCTGCTCATCATTTTGGATCAAATTGTGTCTCTACAGTGTTGATCTCCTTTAAGTCATGAAGGTAGTGATTTATAGACCCTAGTTCATCACATAATCACACAATCACAGTGGCCTTTACCAAGGTGTGTGATTTTCCACTTCTGAAACACTCTTGTAAGTAAAAATCTATTCACTGGTTGGACAAATACTTTTTGAGAGATTATTATGATTCAGGGACACTTTTTGTTTAGAATACAGCAGTGAACAGTGCAAACAACTCTGGCTTGAGTTTACATTCTAACAATATATGATAAAAAGTCATAACAGATAATTACATAATATATTTCAAGATTACAAGCATTAGGCTAAAAAGTTAAAAAAAATTGTAGGACAAAAGGATTGGGAGGTGCAGAGAAGAAGTTAAGAAAGAGATGAGGTGGCAGTTTGACATCTTAAAGTTGAGAGATCCAGATAGGCAAATTAACACTTGGGCAAAAAATTAGAAGCTGAGAAGTCCTTTTAGAACAATCTGCAGAGAGAACACTAGCACAGTGGGCAATAGCTTAAGAACTGAGGTGTCTCGGAGTTTTTGAGGGATAGCAAGTCCATAAGTATGCCTGGGTCAGGTTGGATGAAGAGGAGAGTCTTAGAAGATATTTCCAGACAAGGAAGGGGGAAAACGTCAAATCTGAGTTTGATTTATGGAACTAGAACATGCTAGCCATCATGTTCTGAAAATAGTGGCACAGTTAAGAACTCAGGTCTGATGTCTTCTAAGCATTCCTGTGAATGTTGGTTCTTTTCCTTACTGAATAGCTCAGAGAAGTTAATGCTCAGTGCCTTCATTTGCAGTTCCAGAGAGGTACAGAGAAACAGGTGATGAGGGAAAAATTGAGGGTGAACTCGTATTAAGCATATTAACCATGGCTAAACATACGACAGGTGAAGAAGATTAAATTAATGATTCTGATTCTTCCTTCCTATAGCCACATATGCTTTGAAGTTGTTCCTTTCGAAGATGAAGAATGTATTTCTCTGCTCTGGGACTCCTTGACTTGACTCTGAGCTCTGACACCTGACTTTGCTCATTGAATAATGTAGAAATAACAGTGTGACAATTCCAAGAATAACTGTTAAGTGGCCTTGGGTATTTCTGCTTTTCTTTTGGTACTTCAACCCTCACCTAAGTTCATCTACAGAAGATGTGTGTCATTTAAGAGCCGACCCTAAACCCAAAGTAAGAAGAACTAAAGCAGAGCTGTCTAGCAAAGGAACCTCAACCAACCTGCAGACATGTTAAGAATAAACAGTTTGGGGCCAGGAATTTAGGTTAGTGGTGTAAGTGCCAGCCTGGTAAGCGTGAGTTCATGAATTTGATCCCTGGTACCAAAAAAAAAAAAAAAAAAAAGAATAAACAGTTTGTGTTGTGCTACTAACTTCGGGGATGTGTTATTTTATAACTATAGCTCAAGTATGCAGACAGTAAATATATCCCAGCCTATTTCCTTAGGGTTTTAGTTAAGACAAAACTAACAACCCTTCCTCAGAAAAACAACCTCTCTGCCAAATACATCTCCTCCATTCATTTTGTAGTTTTGCATTAAGAATGCAGATTATGGGCTAAAGCACAAGTCAAAATTTTCAACACAAAATATCAAATCTTTCCTGAAGCCAAAGTTAGACACATTTAGTTTCTTTCTCTTTAAATTACAGGATGCCTTAGCGTTTGGTAAGTGCTAAAAGGTTTCTAATGGTAGGGCGAGGTATTTGGTGAGTCAGGACCATATCCCTGTATCAGAGAACTCTCTCAGTATAAACAGCACAGGGAAAACTGTGCTGTTTTTAACCAATATTTTTTATATGAAATATGTCTAAAGGAAAAGGTAAAATATTCTATAGTTTGAGGTTACCTTGCTGCCACTGAACTTATTACTATAATTCAAATATTTAAAGTGGATATGGTTTTCTCACATTTACAATGAGATCATTTACTGATCTGTTGACAGTAACGTTCTAATGCAGGGATGAAAGGAACCTAGCTCTGTGTTTCCTATAGAAACAACTGCTCTGCTTTTGCTAATTAATTATTTGCAAACAACTGAACAAAACATAAGTATTGCAAGTAACAGGCTTGACTCTGTGTGTGTGTATAGATACATACACATGTGCATGTCATGCATCATATATATGATAAATCTCCCTTAAAATAGCATTTTTCTATATTCCCTTAAAGTTTTAATTTCCCCAAAGTTTTTGCAGAATCATTTTCTCAAAAAAATAAAAAACAAAAACCAAAAGCCTATGATCCTCCATTGTTTGTGAGATGATAAAAATGAGCAATCTTTTACATGTATTGTTTATTCACACTGATAAATAGTGAGAATTCCAGGTCTTCATCTTTTAATGCTTTGGGGAGGAAATAAGTAAATTGTAACCACAAAATTCAGTAGGAGAAAAATGCTGAAACAAAAGCCCCTCCAAACTTACTTGTGAAGCAGCCTTTTACAAAGAACATTTCTAAGTAGTAAAATGCCTCATTAAAATGAGGGTTATGGGAAGATTTAATGAGAAGTATGAGGAGCTTATATCTAAAATAATATTTCCTCACAGAATCTTTCTTGGTTTTTTGAACTCAAAATATCTTTTCCATGCTTAATCATTGTGCTTAATCTCCATGTCAGTGATCATTTTATAGTACCTTGCTCCTCCCAACCCACAAACCGGAGTCTGACACTTAATTTCCACTGTACTTAGCAAACTAAAAATGAAATATAAAAACGTGACCGGATCACACCGGGCTGTCGCATGCATGTTACACAGATGTATATGCGTATGCATAATTTGTAATATTTAAAATGTAAGGTTTACTTTAATATAACCTATTCCAAACCAAACACTTTACCTCCATATTTTAAGGAATCTCTTTTTAAATTTTCCAATATTTATCTGTGTCTATTGATCTCTGTTGGCTTATCAAAAAGAATAGTTTATACTTTCATTATTTTATCAATTTTTCATGCCTATGCCTTGTAATCAAAGCAAATACATTGAAGATAAAAATATGCAGTATATTAACCACTTTTAATTTCCTATAATTTTGTTTTGAAATTTTGTAACATTTTTATTCTTTTTTTGTATTAAGATAAAAAAATAAATTGAGTTCACTGTAGGGCAAGCAGTTTGAATTTTGACTCTAACACTAATTACAAAAAATTCAAAACAATTACAAAAATTTTCTAATCTTCAATTTTTTTATATATTAAATTTGTAGTAGACCAATGCAGCTCTTCAGATAGTTTTAAGTATTGCATGAGATCTTTTATTCCATTTTTATTTTTGTTGGTATGTGTTCAAAGAAATGTTTTTTGTAAAAGACTGCTTCACAAATAAGTTTGTTGGTATATGTTGTATTACATGATTATTACATGATGATTACATGATGATTACAGTCCTTGTGGGGAGTTGGTACAAACACACAATTTAATATTTTTATTCATCCTCTCTCCACTTTCTATTTCTTGACACCCTTTCCATTTGAAAAAACTCTGTCACTTTACTTCCTATTTCTAGCTTTTATTTTGCCTTTCATTTATATCTTGGGTTCTCTCTTGTAAAAGAAACCAGGTGGTATGTAAGTGTGTCTGTCTAATTAAAAATGATTGTTACATAGCACCAACTTCAAGCATGCTAATGCTATTTATTCCACAATAGACCTATGTACATATCTTAAAATAGTTCAGTAATAAATTACTTAGAGATCATCGTTTCAGTTTTCAGAGGTATAGGACTCTGGATGCAGCAGGAGGGTTGTGAGTTATCAAAAAAATCTCTGCTATAGGCAATAATTTTAATGTTAATTAACTCCATCTGGAAGGAAAAGCAGGTGTTGAAATTGATCACTTAAGTACAGAAAGCAAAAACTGTTTACTAAACTCTCCCTAAATTAATTTGGCTGAGCTTGTGGTTAAATTGCTTTCAAGTCATTTTTCCATAAATGCCATATACCAAAAGCTGAAATTGAAAAAAGAAGTAAACCAAGGAGATTCTAATGAAATGTAACAAATTGGACTGAAAGGTCACCTGAAAATAAAAATTACATTTAAAACATAAATAAAAATTCAATAGTCAGTTTTGCTTCAATACCAGGTAGAATTTGGGCAAAAATCATTTCCCACGTGTACTCTACAAATCATCTCTATCAAATCAATGTTCGAGTGCTAGATAAGGCAGAGTTCTGGGCTCTTTGCCAAACATATTGAACCAAATTCACTAGAAACATCTCAAACTCTGCATTTTAACTACTCAGGGGACTTTTTTTCTTACTAGAAATTAATTTTCATTCTAAGGGTACAGAACCCTGAAACACACTGAAAGTGACATAGGATTATGGAAAGATAATGAACAAGCATAATTGTTTTCTTAGATGTTAAAATAAGAAAGCTTTGGAAATATCATTAAGACTGAATAAAAAAGCCAATGCTATATATGCTGCTTAAAGTATTGATGCAGTATTAGCACTGCTTTAATTGCTTTGCCTGTCACAACCTAGTTCCTCATTAGACAGGGCAGTCTCTCAGCTTGTCTTCAATGTCTTTAGAATCTGATCCGATTTTCCATTTCATTGCAATGTGTGGTCCCAAACCAGCAGCATCAGCATCATCCAGTCACACAGTCAGAAATTCCGGAGACAGAGCCTGGAAACCTGTATTTTACCGCTGCCTTCTGGTGATTTTCCATTTTTCTGTTCTGTAGTGAAGCCAGGGTCTTCATACTGAGCTACATCTTCAGCCCCCCACATTTTATAAACAGTTTGATACAGGGTCTGGCTAACTTGCAAAGTGGCTTGGGCTAGGCTTGAGCTTTCAGTCCCCGGGCTCAGCTTCCCAGCATTCCCCGGTGTGCCTGACCCCCGCTGAAGTTCCGAGATCGCTGTGTATCCCTCACAGTTCAACACATCCCTAAGGAGTCCAGTGCTAGGAACAAGGCCTGAAGGTGAAGCTACAATGTACCAAAGATGACAACTAGTTCTCTTGTTTCCTTCCTAGAAGGAAAATAAATTACAACCCCTGCTGGTGTCTCCAACCATAAAAGAATTGGATATTTACTTCATGTCTGTGCTCCTCTGAGTACTTTACAATTATCACCCAATTAATCTTCATGGAATGTAATGACATGGGTTTGAATATTATTACCATTTCAGCTAATGAAATAAATACAGAAATTACACAACCATACCAAAGCCGCATAGCTGTTGAGGAATAGTACTAGGAATCAAACTCTGGCTGCCTTTAAGGTGTTTCTAAAGATCTTAATCTTTGCCACTCCCCATATTGTCTTGCTAAATGGTAGCCAACACTCCAGCTTTTCCTGGGGAGATTTTAGCCTGAACAAAAGAGTGCCAAAATTTATAAATATGTGAGATTAATCAACACAAAATATTTCCAAGATAAAGAATAAAAAATATTTTGACAGGTGAATAAATTTCCTCTAGCAGTCCTTGTCTATTACACCACCTCTCAGCATGTCTCTCTTTAACTTTTCATTAAAACACCTGCTAGTTTTAAAAGCCTCATTTGTGTTAACATGAAACAAAACATTGTATCAGAACCTAGGTTTCCTAATCCATAGACAAAATAACCACAGTATTATTTAATCACAAAGAAATATTCTGAAGTGATGTAATATACGTGAACTGTATTTTAAGCTTTTAAACATTAATTAACATGCTTTTAACTGTATTCAAGTATTTTTCACACAGAGGATTTCAAGTACTTACTGATTGGTGAGTATGTAATTTTTTATTCCATAATTAGGACTGTCTTTATAAGCTGTTTGCATAAAGTGCTTTCATGTTAGCGATTCACTTCTCAAACTCCAACCCTCCCCCTTCAACCTACAATAAAATGACTTCTAAGCTTTCTGGACTGTGAGAT
>PVJX010028308.1:0-23993 GCA_004027295.1 Dolichotis patagonum | reverse complement strand
AAGATGGATGACCATATTGTTGTTTTTGTCAGATCGTGGAGCAGAACTGTTAACAGTCTCACTGTTTGAATGTCTACTTTACATGTTTTAACTTTGTAATTTGAACAACTATTTCCAAGAAGTCAGTATGTAATTAGTCAAGTAATAATTTCTTAGGTTTTATTGTTGTACTTTTCCTTTTTTCCTTGGAATACTGTATAGTTGCTACCCTTTATTCTGTTTTATTTTGTTTTGTTTTTTCCTCTTTAAATAAAATTATAAAAAAAATAATAATAATATCTCACTTAAATGGTGAAAAGTGAGAATATTTTTCCCTAAAATTAAGGAAAAAAAAATCAAGTCTCTTTTTTCTCTCAGCTTCTACCATATGGAACTGTAAGTCTAAATAAGCAACCAGATAAAAGGCAATATATATATATATATATATATATATATATATATATATATATGAAATAAGAAAGAATTTTTATTCTCACAAGACATCATAGTATATTTAGAACATCTAAAATTTCCCTAGAACTTATAATCAAAGATGGAAAAGTGGCAGGATATAAAACTACTATATGAAGTAAGCATTTTCTTATATACCAGTGGTGAAGAACTAAAATTTGAAATGAAATATTAATACCATTTTATTTTTCTTTTTTGTTATTGTTTTTTGATTTTTTGTTTGTTCGTTTGTTTTAGCACTGGCGATCAAACTCACGACCTTGCACGTGACAGGCAGGCTCTTGTGCCACTGAGCTAAATCCCCAGCCCCTTAATACCATTTTAATAACACCAAAAGATGGAGTACTTTGAGATAAATCTGACACAATATGTAGAGTCTACAGCTAAAAACTATACACTATTATTGATAGCAAAAAAGATGTAAATAAATGAAGAAATATGTCATATTTATGGTTTGTTTGTAAGACAATATTCTTAAGCTAACAATTCTTTGTGAATTGATACATAATCAACACAATCTCATTTTAAATCTAAACAGGAATTTTGTAAAGATCAATATACCGAATAAAGTTCATGTGGCCAGGCAAAATAAAGTTTATGGCCGGTGAGTACGTGAAAGATAGAGCACTCTGATAGTGGTGCAAATTTGTATGTGGTACCGCAGTAATGAAATAAAGGCCCTATGATTTTCTCAAGACCAATAGAATTTTATTGCACAAAGTAAATCTTAATGTATGACATTAAAAAAAATTTCTAAATAGAACATATTCCATTATGAAATATATCATGTAACAAAAGAATAAAACTGCATTTTGAAAATGTGTGAAATAACCTCTCCGAAGCATGAAGGGAGAGGAGTCTGGCCTAAAGAGTCTTGGCTATGAGTGGCACCTGTAAGATAAGCAACAGGTACTCTGTATAAGCACTGCATTCTAGTTGGTAAGGTTGATCCCATGGGGATAGTCTTTAGAATTCAGAATAGTGTGTATGTACACTAGTCAGAGTTCTCTAGAGAAACAGAAGCATCATGTTTGAGTGTCTCTATGGTTACACAACACACACGTTATGCGAGTTAACTATAAGTATGTATTTTATCTAAAATAATTAAATGTATATGTGTTAAACGTATGTCCATGCTTGTATGAGAGTACTTGTGTGCGTTAACTATAGGATATATTGTGAAATGAAGCATTTAAGTACATGGATGGTGCAGGTTATAGTCAGGTTTTTCACTGTTTCTATGTGAAGTTTCAGATATGTAAGGGAAGTGTCTAGAATGATCCCAATGGTCATAATTTAGAATAGGATACATCTCCATGAAATTATGTTTAGCTTATGTACATACAAATAATGGTGCATAACACTTATGGAAATATGTGTTCCTTGCCCTATCACCTTGGAACAGTGATGCCCAGTAGCAGTGAGCAACTCTTGTTCCTAGGTCATGGTTTCTAGTGCTGTTTCCCATACTAATGTGATGGTTAATTTTATATATCAACTAGACTGGGTCACAGAGGGGCCAGATATTTGGTCAAATATGATTTTGGGTGTTTCTGTGAGGTTGTTTTTGGTTAAGATTAACATTTGAATCAGTAGGCAGAGTAAAGCAAATTGCTTCTCCAGTGTTAATGGGTCTTGTCCAGTTAGCTCAAGTCTGGATAAAACAAAAGGCTCATGATCCTCCAAGTGAAGGAGAACTCTCCTGCTCATAGACTATCTGTACTGAAACGTTAGCTCTTCACGCTCAGCAGCAGCAGCCCGCCTGTACACTCAAAGTTGCACATTAGCTCTAAAGGTTTCAGATTATCCATCTCTGTCAACAAGTGAGCTTATTCTTTGAATTAAATCTCTTGAGACATTGATGTCCACTTGGTTCTGCTTCTCTGAAGAACACTAACCCGCAGAAGAGTGAAGATTTCTTGGATTAAGGACTGATTTAGGAAATGTACAAGATAATCCCAGGGCATTTTGATAGGCTATAAAGTAAGGATATAGTCAAAACTAGCAAAGAAACAACAAAATAGGACAGAGCTCCCAATGGCCAAACCAGAACAATTTAAGCCATTACATATATACATTTATTAGATTATGACCCAAAATACAAAATAAATGTTCATGAGCTTATTGGATAAAATTAAATGACTGAATAAATGAGTCACTAAAAGACAACTCCTATGGAGAAGAATTCCAAAATTTTATGCAAAACACTCCTCCCTCAATGACGCAGAACATACAGCCTTTCCTCTACCCCACAATGGGCTGTGATGAATGACTTCAGAATAGTGAAGTAAGAAAAGACAGTAAGAGAATAACATTACAGTAGGAAATTTTGAAAACTACCTTAGCCAAGTGATCAGGACTACTGTCAACATTGATAGGTCATGTTGATAGCATGTGTTCCTTATGCAAGATTTTAAGGATGGAACTTTGCCTCTATGCTCCTCCTCCCAAACCCCATAATCATGAGGGCAACACCAACAGAAGAACAGTTAAGGAGCTGTTAGAAATTATCTGACTTGCATTCACCTAAAACCTCAAAGTAATCAAAATAAGGAAAATCTAACAGACTGCCTCATTCAAATGGAGCCTGAGAAGACAAATAATGAAAAAGTGATATGGTCATCCTGATGGGATTCAGGAATTCAAAAAGGATATTTCATGAAAATAAGAAAATATGAAATTAGTATGGACTTGCGATGTATGAATCTTGCCTTAGTAATTTTAACAAATGTACTATATCAGTGTGAAGTATCAATAATAGGAAAACCTGGTTGTGGTGGATATCTGCACTATCTTCACAGTGCTCCTATATCTAAATGTATTCCGTAACTAAAATTTTAAGAAATTTCTAAAGTGTGGGGGGTCAACATAGTATCTATTTTTAACTATCACCAATTCATAAATAAAACTGCAAAATCCCTAGGGAGAAAGATTGGAGTGATGGTGTTACATTTTAGATCTAAACTGCCCCCCAGGCCTCATGTGTTTGGAAGGTGATTTATCATGGTAACATAATAGCTGACTTGCTCTGAGGTGGTTGGACCTTGTTGGAGATAGGTCACAGGAGGCTTTGGAGGGCATAGTATCCCTGGCTTCTTTCTCTTTCTGCATCCTAGATGCCATGGTTCAGCATTTTTTGCTCTGCCAAATCCCTCTGTCATCTTTTCTGCTTTGGAGCTATTCAATCATGGACTGAAATTATGAACCAAAATAAATCTTCCGTTCTTTGAGTTGCAGATGTTGGGTGTTTTCTCCGAGTAATGTGAAAGTGGCTAAGATGGAAAATTGAACAATCAAAGCTAACATAGTAGGATACCAAGTCCCCACAAAGAATGTAATCATAATGCACTGCAAATATGTGTTAACAAAAAATAACATTTGAAAAAATATAATGTCATTTATGATTGGTCATTGTAAGGTTAAGCTGCCTGTATTTCTGAAGTTTCTGTAACTACTTGAATGTTGAGTGTATATCTTAAAATCGTTAGAAAACACTAGAAATACATTTCAAAAGAAAGACAAAAGTTTCATAATTTATTCACAGGACATCTGAGATAAAATGTGGTTATTTTTTGGTACCGAGGAAAAAGTTTCTGAATTCACTCTCTAAATATAAGGACCATGAAAAGGAAGCCTTCGAACTCCATTCCTCATAGAGGAATAAGCAAAGAAGATAAAAGCTGGAATTTCTTTTTGCAACAGCATGGACACATGTCTGAGATGAGGAAAGATACTGCAGCACCAAGGGTGATCAGAGATTTGACTCTGAAGGAGGCCATCCATTGATTTCTCAAGTAAGGAGTCCATATATCTGACAAAAATATCATGTACATCCTTTTAATAGCACTTTCAAGTCTAGAGTTTTTTTGGTAGTCATAGGACACATCTGAAGTCCACCCTACCTGAATCCTCTGTGATCAAGTGCAATCACTTGTGAATGGTCCATCATGGACTCCACTGCATAGAGTACTGGTGCATAGAACACTGACTCAGGGTAGGGGGTGGGCAGAACTGTCAGAGGAGGGAACGCCTCAGACATTGCTGATAGCAGGATATTCAGTGTCCCAAGAAGTGACCCTCTGGCCCTGAATCAAGGCCAGCAGGTTGCTATAGCTGCTGGTTTCAAACAGGAGCCTAAAGAGAATTCTTTCTGTGGTCCACTGGCCATTTCAGAACTTTGGAAATGGAATGGTCAATTCATCAGAAAAAAATAGCAGCTGGGAGTGTGGCAGGCTTTGGCGGCCCGCAAGAGAGAGACCCTTGCGTCTTGGGACCTGCACCATGTGGCAACCTGGGGTGCTGGGAGAACAAGGAACTCCTCCCCTCTCTGGTGAGCGGCTGTGAGCCTGCTGGCATGAGGGCTGAGAATCAAACTTCTCATGTCGTCCCATCCCCAGTCCCTTGCCCCCACCCCTGCTTAGCAAGTGGGAGCCAGTGAACTAGACATCTTGTGAAAGATTGGCTATGTTGTTTTGTATGAACTTTCCGTATACAAAGATCTGGACAACCATTTGGAAGAAAACGAGACAATGTGATAGTGAAGATCTCTGGTTGTCTAGCTTTGAGAATTATGCTTTCTTATGTCCCATTTTGTTCTGTGTTGTTGTGTTAAATTTTATCCCTTTTAAAATTAAAAAAAAAAGAAGTGACCCTGCCAGTGTCCTTGTTGGCTAACTGTTCCTTGTACTTGGCCTTAAGAAATTCTGGTAGCACATAAAAGAGTTGGAGGAGAAAGAGGTTGCAGTGTCCAGTTTTAACATTATCTATACCTTCTTCTGACACTGGCATCTATTGGGCACTCCCCTCCCCACGGTATTGTCACTTGTTAGAGTCATGGTGCACTTACCTTGTCATCTCTGCAGCCATCTTCTCTCTTCAGCAATACTTTCCTGCTCAAGTCTTTGGACTTCTCCCTACTGTTGCTTGGTCCTCTGACCTTCTGGTACCTCTACAGAAACCTGATAAATACTCTTCACTGGAGACAATTCTGCTGGAACCTGGATCCTAAGTAAAAGAGAAGTGTTATGGTTTGTGTCTAGATTTTCAGCCCTCTCCCCTGTCAGAGCCTCATGCAGTCATGTGGTTATGCTTAAACTGTTAGGATTTCAGCAACTCATAGAGATGGATGAAATGTCTTTTATATAAAAGAATGTACATGAGTTTTTCAGAGAGTGGAATGTTGTATTTTATGTCTAGATATTCCCACAAAGTCTCATGCAGTCATGGGGGGCAGGATTTCAGAGATGCCTGAATGTAGAGTTTGTGATTGATTAATGGTCCAATGCTGGGATTAAGGATGTGAGTGCTACATCCATCCTAAGGCAAGTAGCCTTCATACAATATAAGGGACAGAAAGAGGTCTCTCTTTTATCTCTCTGCCTCTGTCTCTATCTTTGTCTCTGTCTCTGTTTCTCTGTCTCTGTCTTTCTGTCCCTGCCTTGCTTTCTGTCTCTCTTTCTCTTTCTCTCCTTCTCTCACTCACTCCTCTTTCTCTCATTTGTTTTGCTGTCTTCCAAAACCATGAACTGTTAGAGCCAGCTTATTGTGGGCTGGAACTTCTATAAGTTGTGAGCTAAATAAACCTTTCCCTCTTTAACTTGGGATGTTGAGTATTTTATCCCAGAGAGAAAAGTAACTAACTCAGAATTTAGTACCAGAGAAGTGGATTCATTGCTGAGACTACACCTGACATGTAGTAGAGCCTTTGGGAATGGCTTGTGGGAAGAGATTGGCAAAGTTCATAGATTCCATCTGAAAAAGTAGAGCTAGAACACCTTATGCTGTTCTGTATGGGGGATTCCGGTCAGAGCTCAGAAGACAGGAAAGCTGAAAGAAATCCTTCTGATAAACACCAAGCTCAGGAGGTTTCTACCAGAAAGAAGTACTGCATTGGCTTTGGACTCCAGATGATGTGTATTATGGCTTGGCAGAAAGTTTGTCTGCATTTTGCCAGTGTCCAGAGACTTTGCCTGAGACTAAGATAAAGGGCAGTGGACTAATTAATCTGGCAGAAAAAATTTCAAGGCAGTTGAATGTTGAGACAGTGGCATGACTATTGTTGGGGGCTTTTAACCAAATTTATGCTATGAATCAAGAGCAAAGAACCCAGCAGGGTGATTTAAAACTTCATGAGTTTGGCCAGGAAAAAAGCTGCAATAAAGCTTTGGATTGCAAAAATAGAGCTGAGATCTCCATTTCTGAGTAGGAACAACAACAACAAAAAGAAAAGATGGACTGGGGGCATCATGAGAAGCTGTGGTGGGTCTCAACCCTTTGCAGCCGCAAAACTGCAAATGTGGAAGACTTTGCTTAGAGGAGAAAGCCACAGAACATCAGTCATGTTCCAGAATGGTGGAGGAGGCCACATGAGGTTCCAGAATGGCAGTGACATAGAACATTTGTTCCTCAGAATTAGATTCAGAGTGCCCAGCAATTCAGGCACTCAATCCCCACAGCCAAAAGAGAGGAGAGCCTGGCTACTTCTCCAACTGGCAGCAGACCTCAGCATAGTCCATTTGGTACTGGTTTTAGGTCATACAGAATTCAAGACTGAAGGACATTGTAGAGAGAGAGAGAAAAAGAATACGAGGATTTCAGGAACAGTGGCAGAGAGGCCTCAATGAATGGGGCAGACAGTGGAATAAAAGAGAAAAATATACAACCAATGGCAAAAAAATAGAATAGCATAAATGAGACAGAGAAGGTTGGCTGTAATCTCTAACATAGATGGCCTTGATATACTAACAAAAAAACACAGGCAGAGTAGATCAGGAGATAGGGTCCATCGAGATGCTCTGTATTGGAAACATAATTAACCTGAAAGAGGGTTTATGGACAGAAAGTCAAATATGAAAAAACAATGCTCTATGTGACAGGGAACCAGAGAGAAATAGGGGCAACTTGACCAGCACCTGCAGATAGGTTGAAAAAACATGATACTTTTGTGCAGTGGAGAACTACTCAGCTGTAACGAAGGAAAACCTTGAGACTTTTATAAGGAATACAACTCAAGATCAAGCGCAGGAGTCAGAAGGTTCAGAAACAGTTAGGATAAATAGCAGGTTGCTCCCCCAATCTAAAAACTGAAGGAGTTAGTGGGACCCAAAATATACAGTGCACCCTATGGGAGTGAAAGGGGAGGAATTGTCTAAAAAAGGAAGGCAGAGGATATTGTTAATAGGGTAAAAAGATTTAAAATCTACATTATTCGCACCACTATGCTTAGATGGATTATATTCGGTTCCAGTTTGTCTACTTACACTAGATTTGAGGGCACAGACAGCTATCCCAAAAATAGCAGGACACATTATGGTAATCATCCTTGATTTCCTATTATCTTAATCTGAAGTCCTGTATAACTTACACTGTCTTATTATGACTGATCTTATTTGAATCTGGTTTGTTAGACTGTTGTATTGTATTGACTGATTTTATTTGAATCTGTTATGATTGATAATATCAAGTCTAAGAGTATAGGCAATTACACTGAAGATGACAAGATTCACTAAGATACCCACTCTGGTTTGACTATTACCTGATTTTGAAGTCTTACAATGTCTCCAATGCTTTGTTTTTATTAATGTTGTTATATACTGCTGAGACATCATGGTGACCATTATAGATCACCTTGTATTGTGGTTTTATATGACTTTTTGCTTCATGCTTTTCTAGGAATTGTTTTGTTTTGTCTTGCTTTGTTCTGTTTTTCCCTCTAATACAAAAAGGATAGATATACATGTAGACACTCATGCATGTGTAGAACTTATAAACAGTTTATAAGAACCAATTATATAACACATGATGAAACGAACAACTACTTTGAAGAAAAAGAGACACAACAGTACCCAGTGCTGATTCTGTAATGTCATAATGTGAAATCCAGCAATACTATCATTCTTTGTTCGCTGATTTTAGCCTGTTTTGTTTTGTTTAAGTTCAACATACATGAAGGTATGGACAGCTGTTTTGAAGAGAATGAAAGACACTATGACAGGCATTCTTGGCTTCCCTATTGTCTGGTCTTGGAGACCTAAAACACCTTCCTTGTCCTGTTCAGATCAGTTCCATACTATGTTGTTTCATGTGAATTCCTTGTATGTGAAGATATGGACAACTATTTGGAAGAAAACAAGAGTCAGTATGATAGAGAGTGAATATCCCCAATTGACTTGCTTTGAAATTTATGTCTCTTACATTACTTTCTTGTGTCCCACATTGTTTTGTTTTGTTGTGCTTAATTTTACCCTTTTGATATAATTGCATGTATGTTTAAGTGTGTAAGATGGATGACCATATTGCTGTTTTTGTTAGATCGTGGAACTGAACTGTTAAAAGTCTCACTGAACGTCTACTTTGTATGTTTTAATTTTGCAACATGAACACCTACTTCCAAGATGACAGTATGTAACTTATCAAGTAATGTTTTTTTAGTGTTTTTTGTTCTTTTCTTTTTTCCCTTGGAATTTTGTATTTTTATTACCCTTTTTCTGTTTCATTTTCTTTTGTTTTCTCTTTAAATAAAATTTAAAAAAATAAAAGTCAAAGGATGGAAAATAGGATTCCATGAAACAAGAACGCAGAAAAAAGCAGGGATAACTATTCTATTTGCAGACAATATGAACTTCAAATCTAAAATGATTAAAAGAGACAAAGATGGTCACTACATACTCATAAGTGGAAAAATCCAAGAGGAAGAATGAACAATTATAAATATATATGCACCAAACACAGGCGCACCCAACTATATAAGACACATACCAATGGACATGAAAAACCAAATACACAAGAAGAAATTATTACAGGGGACCTTAACAGACCATTGTCACAAAGAGATAGATCAACTAGACAAAAAGTCAGCAAACAAATAATAGAACTGAATCATACCTGTGAGCAATTGGACTTAGTAGATGTTTACAGAGTGTTCCACCCAACCACATCAGAATACACATTCTTCTCAGCTGCGCATGGAACATTCTCCAAAATAGACCATATAGTGTTCCATAAAACATTCTTAAGTAACTGCAAAGGTATTGAAATTATCCCATACATAATATCTGACCATAGCGCACTGAAATTAGAAATCAATGGAAAAAGAAATTGCAAAACCTGCATAAAAACACGCAAATTAAATAACAACCTTTTGAACAACCAGTGGGCTACAAATGAAATTAAAGTCGAAATAAAGCAATACCTACAATTCAATGAAAATGCAGACACAACATACTGTAATCTGTGGGATGCAAAGAAAACTGTCCTAAGGGGGAAATATACAGCAAAAAATTGTCATATCGAGAAAACAGAATGAGCACAAATAAACAACCTAATGCTTCATCTCAAGCTTCTAGAAAAAGAAGAGCAAGTTAAACCCAAAGCTCATAGAACAGAAGAAATTGTAAAGATTAGAGCAGAAATCAATGCAATTGAAACTAAAAAAAAATACAAACAATTAATGAATCAAAAGCTGGTTTTTTGAGAGAATAAACAAAATTGACAAACCACTAGCTAACCTTATCAAGAAAAAGAAAGCGAAAAAACAAATTCACACAATAAGGCCTGAAAGGGGGGAAATTACTACAGATCCCATGGAAATTCAAAAGATCATGAATACCTACTTTGAAAATCTCTACTCACATAGAGTGGAAAACACAGAGGAAACGGACAGATTTCTAGAAATATTTGAACTACCAAAGCTCAACCAAGAAGATATAGCAATTTTGAATAACCCAATATCAGCTACTGAAATTGAAAATGTAATAAAAAACTTACCAACAAAGAAAAGCCCAGGTCCTGATGGATTCACAGCTGAATTCTACAAGAAATTCAGAGAAGATTTGATGCCAATACTCCTTAAACTCTTCAGTGAAATTGAAAAGAAAACAATCCTCCCTAAATCATTCCTGGAGGCAAGTATTACTCTCATACCAAAACCAGAGAAAGACCCAACCAAAAAGGAGAACTACAGGCCAATCTCACTAATGAACACTTATGCAAAGATTCTCAATAAAATACCGGCAAATAGAATGCAGCAAATTATTAAGACAATTATACATCATGAGCAAGTGGGGTTCATTCCAGGAATGCAGGGATGGTTTAACATATGTATATCAATAAACGTAATACACCACATCAACAGAGCCAAAAACAAAAACCACATGGTCATCTCAATAGATGCTGAAAAATCTTTCAATAAAGTCCAACACATGCTCATGATAAAAACCCTCAGAAACTTGGAATACATGGTGTCTGCCTCAGTCTCATAAAGGCCATCTATGACAAACCAACAACCAACATTATACTAAATGGACAAAAACTGAAAGCTTTCACACTAAAATCAGGAACAAGACAAGGATGTCCACTATCACCACTCCTATTCAATATAGTTCTGAAAACAGTAGCCAGGACAATCAGACAAGAGAGAGAAATGAAATGAATAAAGATAGGAAAGGAAGAAGTTAAACTATCACTATTTGCAGATGACATGCTACTATATATAGGAGACCCAAAAAATTCCATTAAAAGACTACAAGAGGTAATAAACAAATTCATCAGTGTAGCTGGATACAAATCCAGTGCTCAAAAATCAGTAGCATTCCTGTACACAAACAAGCAACTCACTGAGAGAGAAATTATGGAAATATCACCTTTCCCAAGAGCATCTAAAAATATAAAATACTTAGGAATCTACCTAATTAACAATGTAAAAGACCTATATGCTGAAAATTATGCTATGCTAAAAAAGGAGATTGAATAGGATATTAGAAAATGGAAGGATATTCCTTGCTCTTGGCTAGGAAGAACCAACATTGTGAAAATGGCCATACTCCCAAAACTGTTATACAGATTTAATGCAATCCCAATCAAAATATCATTGACATACCTCACAGATCTAGAGAAAACACTCCTAAAATTCATTTGGAAACAGAAGAGACCTAGAATAGCAAAGACAATTCTGGGCAACAAAGTAAGTCAGGAGGCATCTCAATTCTTGACTTGAAATTATACTACAAAGCCACAGTCATAAAATCAGAATTTTATGCTGATTTAGAAAATAGACCTGAGGATGAATGAAACAGATTGGAAGATGCAAACACAACTACAAAGACATTCAGCCACCTGATATTTGACAAAGGGGCTAAACATGTTCACTGGAAGAAGGATAGCCTCTTTAATAAATGGTGTTGGAAAAAGTTACTTTCCACATGCCAAAAACTGAAACTAGAGCCATGCATATCACCATGCACAAAGCTAAAGTCTAAATGGATCAAAGACCTAAGTATAAAACAGAAATACTAAATCTACTGGAAGACAAGTTAGGTAGAAATCTTGGAGACATAGGAGTAGGCAGAGGGGAAACACTTCAAAGAATCAACAACTGGGATCTCATATTATTGAAAAGTTTCTGCACTTCAAAAGAAATCACCAACAGAGTGAAAAAAACCCCACAGAATGGGAAAGAATTTTAGCCAGCAATCCCTCAGACAAAGGACTTATATCCAGAACATTGAAAAGCCCCCCAAATTCAAAGACCCTCTCCAAAAATGGGCATTTGAGATGAACATACAGTTCTCAGATGAAGATACACAAATGGCAAATAAATACATGAATAAATGTTCACCATCACTGGTCATTCAAGAAATGCAAATTAAAACAGCATTGATATTTCATCTTACTCCAGAAAAAATGGCTGCCATCAAGAAAACAACTGATAACAAATGTTGGCGAGGATGTGGGGAAAAAGGAACACTGCTCCATTGTTGGTGGGAGTGCAGACTGGTGCAGCCACTGTGGAAATCACTATGGAGATTTCCCAGAAGACTAGGACTGGAAGTTCCATTTAACCCAGCTATTCCCCTCCTGGGTATTTTCCCAGAAAACCTGAAAAGTTCATATCACAGTGATATAGGTGCACCCATGTTCATAGCAGCACAATCTGTAATAGCTAAATCTTGGAAACAACCAAGAGGCCCATCAACTGCAAAGTGGATGAAAAATATGTGGTATTTTTATACAATGGAATATTACTCAGCTATAAAAAGGATGATCTTGAGGCCTTCATATTGAAATGGAGGCAAGTTGAGACTATCCTCATAAGTGAAATAAATAAGAAGCATATTTATAAATATCACATTGTGTCTAGTGTAAAATGTAATAAGAACTGTAGGGGTAATAAAACCCAAAATGTGTAATTGCTATTGTCAAAAAGAGAGGAAAGAAGTGGCTGTGGTCTGGCAAGCCACGGTCACCCCAGGGCAAAAAGCCACAGCGTTTCCTGAGATCCACACCATGTGGGAACTTAGGGTGCTGGGAAAACAAGCATCCAGCCTGCTGCCCTGGTAAGTGGCTGTGAGCCTATCAGCACACAGGCTGAGAATCAAACATACCATCCCCTCCTCCCACTAGCAAGTGGGAGCCAGAGATCTGAGCATCTCTTGGGAGGTTGACTATATGTAATATAGCAAGTAAGGGGGATTTCCTTCTACTATCTCTTTGAAAGCAAATATTTTTATTGCCATTTTGCTTTTTCCTGATTAATAATATTGCTTTATTCAATATTCTGTTTGGATAAGTTCTATAATATTCTGTATTTCTTTTGATTTTGCTATACCTAATTGAAAGAACAACAATTGTGAAGATAACAAGATACACAATGGTACCTATTACCGTTATCCCAGTAACCTGCTGTGAAGTTCTGTACCAATTTCACTACACTGTCTCAATTGGCTTTATTCCATCCCGTTCTGTTGTATATTACTACCTCCAAGTTAATGAAAAAACAATAAAACATGAGAAAACAAGGTAACAAAATACCTCCAAAAACTCCCAACTCCATCAAAGCTGATCCATGGGGCATGGATGAGGAGACACTCAAAAACAAAACAACAGAATTATACAAGGTGATTTAAAAGGAAATAACAACAACAAAACAGATCAGTAAGGTACTGAGCAAGCTGAAACATGATATAACTAAACAGATAATGGACTTAAAAAGCAAAAGGAGGAAAAGAAAGTGCTCTAAAGGATATAACTGCATGTATGTTTAAGTGTGTAGGATTGATAACCATATCACTGTTTTTGTTGGCTCATTGAACAGAGCTGTTTGCAGCCTCACTGTTTGAATGTCCACTTTGTATGCTTTAATTTTGTAACTTGAACAACTATTTCTAAGAGGACAGTATGTAATTTATCAACTAGTGATTTTTTACCTTTTTTTTGAAATTCTGTATTATTTCTACCCTTTTTTCTGTTGTTTTTTTTTCTTTAAATAAAATTTTTTAAAAAAAGAGAAAAGAGAGGAAAAGAAAGTGCTCTAAAGGATATAACTGCATATATATTTAAGAGTGTAAGATAGATAACTATATCACTTAGTTTTTGTTGGATCATTGAGTAGAACTGTTTGCAGTCTCACTGTTTGAGACTGTCCGCTTTGTGTGCTTTAATTTTGTAACTTGAACAACTATTTCTAAGATGATAGTATGTAATTTATCAACTAGTGATGTTTTAGGGGTTTTTTTTGGGAATTCTGTGTTATTGCTTCCTTTTTTTCTGTTTTGCTTTTTTGTCTCTTTAAATAAAATTTTTTTAAAAACAAGAAAAATAGATGTAGGTAGAAAGAGATAGATGCTAGAAGAATTGCACATTTACCTAAAATGAGAAATATTTTGATAATTATTCTGTTGATTTTAAGTGGAGACTTACGTGTTAATCTCTTTAATTGCATCCCCCTTGCAATATTCAATAATACTAAGTTTGTGTAAGTAACAAAGGAACTTGTCATACAGAGAAAACCACAAATATGTTTTGCAATTAAACTTCTAGTGACAGTATTAATGGGTTTGTGGAAAATATTTAGAACTCAAATTGGCTTTCAAAAGAGAGATCGTAGCAACAAGGAGGACTGCACTGAAAAAAAAAAATTTTTTTTCAT
The DNA here is from genome assembly GCA_004027295.1 of Dolichotis patagonum. Taxonomy (NCBI): domain Eukaryota; kingdom Metazoa; phylum Chordata; class Mammalia; order Rodentia; family Caviidae; genus Dolichotis; species Dolichotis patagonum. The sequence continues at coordinate 9,619 of PVJX010028308.1, read as the reverse complement.
AAAGTCCAAGAGGAAAAATTACTATTTTCCATTATTAGATTAAAATTTAAGTAGTGTGATTTTTAAATGTAGACAGGTGAATGGATAGCTTTTGAATGTAACCTAGTGAGGAAAATAGGCATTTACCTTTTCTCAGAAGTTACCTAAAATCCACATAGAGAACAAGAAACATAAAGGCAACTCTTTTGTCAAATAACAAAAGCAAAATATTTTAAAGCTCATTAAAAAGTTACATTTTCATAGGAAAACAGGTAAATGAAAACAAACTTGTAAGGAATGCTCAGAGGGACAAGACCCACAGTTCCAGGTCTTACAAAAAGTAGGTGAAAAACATGTTCACAACAAACGAAGCAAAAACAGCCAATAGGGCAACTGTAATGGAAATGAAGCTTAACCCTGAGCAGGCACAGCTGCCTCATGAAACATGTGTCACAACATGAAAAGCATGCCTTCTTTCTAGAGACCCTCGAATTCTTTGTTTGAAACCATTAAAACCAGGTAAGTGAGCTGGAAGCAGGTGCCCAATGTCATAAATTTTCCAGAAACTGTGAAGGCAGAGCTGATTAAGCTAACAAGGACAGAACCTGCTGGCTGCATGTTGGTGGTGAGGCAAACAAAGAAGACAAACTGGATTGTGAGCCACTGTGTAGTGATTTTACAGGGTTGTCTGAATAAAAGGATTATTCACACAGTCCTCTGGAGCATTGAATTCTTGGTGAGCCTAGAAATGGCCCAGCTACTTTCCTAGAATACTTATCACAAATGGCAGGTCCAGAAGGTACTCACTTCATGCAGAGAAGCTGATTTGTCTTGAAGGAGCCATGCTTGATCCACAAAAGATCTGTGCATTCTAAAAGTGAAACCAATAGGAAATACAAAATGTACAAAGAGAACACTCAACAGAAAACACACACACACACACACACACACACACACACACATACACACACACACACACATACACACACACACAAAGTAAAATATGAGAAAAAGCTAAACACTGCATAATCAGAAACAGAAGGAAAAAACATTGTGAACTAATAAGCTTCCAGGCCTCAGAAAACACAGAGTCAAACCACAATATATGTCGGGCCAAACTGAAACCTGTGAAACATCAAAACCATGGCATATGCCAATCATGGACATGGAGGAAAAGATGGACATAAGCTCCGATTATGAAAGAAAGATGACCTATTGTTAAAAGAGAAAAAAGAAGTGAGAGACCAATATGTCTATAGTAGGGGCTGGGGGTTTACCTCAGTAGTCACACTTTTTATTACTGGAAATAGTACTGGACACCCAAATTTTAAAAAAGTTTATTTGACTCAAGATTTCAGAGGAGTCAGCCAACGATCATCTAGCTGTGAGACAGAAATGGCATGACAGAGGGCCTGGTAGAGAAAATCTCAACCCACTGCAACCAGAAATGAGAGAGACTAGGAAAAGACAAAGTATATCCCAGACACCTGCCTCCTCCATCACCACCACATAACAGCACACTTAGTGGAGTAAATTGTTAAAGATTGCAGAGCCTCTATGATCTAATCACCTACCTAAAGTCCCACCTAGAACCCATGGGACTTTGGGGAACAGTTTAGATCCAACCCAAAACACATATACATGTTATAGTCATAAAACACACAGTCAGATACAAACACACACACACATACTTCTCTTATTTATATACTTAGCCTCCTTTCTATACTGCAAACTCTCTCTAAACATAAAAACCAACCCTACCTCTCTCAGATGCTCTTTCTCACACACACACATATGCATACATAGATATGTACATACATACACACACACAGAGCCATATCACATATGGCTTAGGCTTGATCATGTACTGTGTTTGTTAAGCATATATTACAAAAAATTAGTAGATTTTTACAAAAACATTATGTATATAATCTTTAAATGTGTAAGACAATGTATAAATAACAGTATTTGACACATAAATATGCAATCTAATATATCTACATTGGTAATATTTCAATATATAGAAGAACCTTATTAAATTTCTAACTTTAAATATCAGTTTATGGGAAATATGAAGCACACAATACATATTAAATAAACACCAGGAGTATGTAATTGTAAAAAGCCAAATACTGAGAGAACAGATATGACAATTAGGCTGGTTTTTAAAACAAATTAAATGGAAGGATAAAATAAAGGAATATTCTACAATTTTAATGATGTAAAAGACATTTAGAAGATAAACACTATTCAAATATTTATATAAAGGAAAAATTGGATCTTGCCCTGGAAAACCAAAATATAAAATTTGTACCACAAATAGGGATATTTTAATTGAAAAGGCAATTGTTGATAGTAATAAATGCATGGATTTTTAAGACATGCAAATGATACTTTAGTTATATTTTCTAGTGTCTTCTCATTTTGACATTAATGAAGAATTATTTATTAAAGACATAATATGATCTCTAAGACTTGCTTTCAAAAAGTTTATAGTTGATGAAGGAACAGAAAAGATGTATGGAAGAAATAAGGTGGTTCGTAACAGTAATTGTTAAAGCTGGGTGACAGGTATATAGAATTCTATTGCATTGTCTTCTACTCTCTCTGTCACAAGTTGCATAAAAGAAAAAACAACTCCTGCTTAACAGTCATAATCATTCCAGAAAAAACTAATCTCTCTCTTAAGGTATAGATAATAGATTGCTTATGATTTTCAATATCTCCTTTTAGAGAAAGACAGTGTGAAAGCAAAAGTACACTTGGTATATTCTGATACACATGAAGAACCTTTGCTGGAATAATAACTCATTCATACAATGAATTGAGAATGAAATAATTGTACCAACATTAACTGAAAGCTGGAGGCTGGAGAATGTCCTCTGATTAAAGGAAGCTAACAATGCAATCTTGATATTTCATAACTTTCCTAACAATCCAGATGTGAACTCAATATTTGTACACCTGGCCCTCCCAGTCTGCGAGTTTACCTCTCAAACCTTTCTCAACCTATTCAGCTCCAGAACCAGGCCTACCAAAACTACTAAGAGGAGCCAGAGTAGCAACTGCCATGACTTCAATGCCCCTGAGCTCAGCCACTCTGGCTTCAGCAGTGTGACATTCTAGGCTCAGTGGTGGCATGGGTGCAGCATGGGAAGGAGCTGGTTTTGGCAGCAGGAGCCTTTGTGGATTAGGGAGCACTAAGAGGATCTCCATTGGAGGTGGTGACTGAGCCATTGGTAGTGAATACAGCAGCAAAGTTGGAATTGGGTTTGGGTTTGGAGGTGTAGTCAGAGGTGGATTTGTTTTTGGTATGGAGCTGATGGCAGTGTGATTCTTGGTGGTAGAGCTGGGTTTGTTGGTGGCTATGAGGTTGCTGGCTTCCCCGTGTGCCATCCTGCAGGAGTCCAAGTAGTATCAGTCAAACAAGGTTCTCCTCACTTCCCTGAACCTAGAAATTGACCCTCACCCTCCAGCAAATGAGGCCTGAGGAACATAAGTAGGTCATGAATAAATCAAAACCCTCAACAACAAGCTCATCTCTATCCTAGACAAGGTGAGCAAAGAGTCCTGGGTGTCTACAGGGCATTTCAGGGTGCTCACATAGAACACATAAAACTTCAACCAGGGGAGATTGAGCAAAAGGGATGGGGCCCTGCAAGATGTAAAACAACTAACATTAAAGAAATGGAGAATGATCATGAATCTGGGGTTATTTTAGAGAAAATATATACTCTAAAACAGGAAGTTAAACAAGTACTTCATTGTTATGCAACATTTGCATTCCATAAAGCTGATTCTGCCAAACAAAAGTCTAGAACAATATCTCAAACCAATAATTTTTTTCAAACCAGATTTCTGAGTGCTTTTGGGAGAGGAGCAGAAATGTGGAAAGCCAGTGATGTGCTCCATCACTTACAGGGTGAGAAGCCCTCCATGATCCCTGGCTGATTTTCTGCAGAGGACCCTATGCTTTTCTAAAAGCCATAGAATTTATAAAATTAAGTTTATTGGTACCTTTTAGGTATGCATAATAACCATATTCACCATAAGGAATTTGTACCTGTACATGATACATTTTGATTCTTCTTTTTTCTCACTCCCCTCTCCTCCTTTCAACCCCTCTTTCCCACTCTATTTACAAAGCTTTGTTTCCATTTTATCCTTTTTATTATCTTTTTTCCTTTTTTATAGCACAAAGTAAACCTGAATGTGTGACATTTTTTAAAAATTTTAAATAAAATACATCCTATGATGAAATGCACAAAAAAGAATCAAACTGCTTTAAGAATTATGAAATAATCTCCATGAAGTACTAGGGAAGAGAAAAGGTTGATTTAAGGAGCGTTGGAAAGGAGTGGCATCTATAAGACAGGCAACAGGAACTCTGCATAAGCACTGTATTCCAGTGTGTAGAGGTGATCGTATGGGGATAGGAGTTAAAAATAAAACACAGTGTACATGTATACTAGTCTGCTATAGTTAGGGCTTCAAGGGAAATAATTTAATAAAGGACACATAATTTATAGCATTATTTTATAATATTCACACAAAGAGTCAAATGTAAAAGAGTGAGGAGTATCTGCCCACACACTAGAGACCTGAAGAATCCATCTGAGGGCCTGGATCTCATGGTAATGTCCTGCATGAGTCCAACTGAAGAGCTAGAGCCCATGACAGTATCTATACAGGTCTGTTTCATGGATCTGTTCCAGGAAGGCCCAAAGGTCAGTGGTGGAAGCTAGAAAGTCTGCAATAGCAGGATGAAGGATCTGCACTGGAGCCAGGCAATGCTCGAAGTAAGGACCAGAGCTCCCCTGAAAAGAAGCACAACCATTCTCGGCAACAGCGAGGTCCTGAGCTTCTCTGATGAGAATAGCCGAGCTCATATCAGGAAGCCAGCATGACAAGTTTCTTCAGGAGAATCAACAGCACCACCTCTCCCTCTCCAGTTCTCCTTTCTATGCTATTGGCAACAATCCTCAGGTGAACCAACCATACCTAGCATCATGTGATTCAGTTCAGCTGAGTGTTACAAGTTGACCATTAGTTAATCCACCACATAGAGTTCTTCAGAGAAAGAGAAACAGGATGTTTGAGTGTCTATATGTACACACAACATAGACACACATATTATGAGTTAACTATGTTATATATAATCTATATTAGTACATATTATCTATAATATATATTTGTGCACATTATATATTAATATAATATACATTATGTACTATACAATATAATGGAATAAATAGAAAATAGAGGTTTGATATTGCTTCTTCACTGCTCCCTACCTGCCTTGTCAATGGACTGTTTCTCCTCTGCCATACCCCTTTTGCAATGCTACCCTGCCTTGGACACCAGCCAACTATGGACTGAAACCTCAACAAACTGAGAGCTACAACAAACATTTCCTCCTTTAACTTGTGGACATCAGATATTTTGTCCCAGCATTGAAGATATAATTAAGACAGTCAATATTTGTTTTGCTTTATTGTTCATACTGTAATTATATACCTCTTTTCTAAGGGTAAGGGTGGTGCTTTATTGAACTTTAGAATTTAATGTATATTTGATTCTATCATTGGTTTCATTACTATAGCCAAGGCTACATAGCTGATGCTATTGATTGTTTTCCTTGAGATGCTAGTATATGAATTGCCTTGACATCATTAACAATACTATGGCCTATTCTTGGAAATCTGGATACTGGGCCAAATACACCGCAACCTCCCATCTCAAGTAAAGAGAAGTGCTTGGATCCTGGGACAGAGGCAAAGGTTAATAGTTAGCCATGCCCAGAAGATACTTCTGAAAAGTAGACATTAACTAAAGAGGTCTCCATACTAAAAACAAAGCTTTTGACTAAAATCAACCATCAAGCCTCAACCCAAACAAACTAAGCCATACTTCAAATTATTTGAAACAATATGAGGGGGAATAAGAAAACAAATCAATATAACTTTTTGTGGTCTCACAAAAGAAATAAGCATATATATGCTCACTTAATGACCTATCTGCTTAATAACTGTTTAGACTTACAGCCAAAGAACACCATTCAGACTTATGACCTGCCACTCATACTTAACAACCCGCCCTTTTTTCATACAATTCTGTACATCTCATTTATAGAGCTTCAAAGTCCTTTTTTGTACAGTATACCTTGTTTATACAGTATGGTCATTTTTGTTGATTGTACTATACAATGTTTTTTTATACAATACAGTGCTGCATGTAAGACTTCTGTAAATAAAACCAAAGTCATCAAGTTGGAGCTTCCTTCGATATTCCTTCAATATTTGTTCTGAATATTGTAATGTACATACTGTATACAATTCCTCATTTAGTGACCAATTATTTTAACAATATTGTCACAGAAGCAGAAGTTAGTCATCAAATGAGGAATGGGTACAATAAGATTTGGGGCCAAGTAAACAAAACAATATATCTACAGAAGACACTAGAGAAAATATAAATGAATTAAACAAAATGTGCATGACCAGCATAGAAACAAACTAAGAGTCCATAAAAAAGATACCAAACAGAAATTCAAAAGACTAAAAATTTTAACAGAAGTATGGGCAACAGAAGTGATCAAGGTGAAGACAGAATATCAGAACTAGAAGATAGGGCTGTTGTCAGCAACTGATTAATGATAGATCCTTAAAAACAATAGAACAGGCCAGGGATATAGCTCAGTGCCGTAAGTGCCTGCCTGGCAAGTGCAAGGTCCTGAGTTTGATCTCTAGTACCCTCCTGCAAAAAGAGAGAGAGAACATGAAAAATTAATCCAAAAGCTTCTAAATGACTAAATTAAGATTAATTGTAATTTGTAAAAAAAAACATAAGATAATATAAATAACATAAAAATATGATTCCTGAAATAGCTTTACAATAAGGGAAGAGAATGTAACATACAGATAAGTGAGTCATATAGAACCCCAAAGAGTCACATTCAGAAGAGCACCTCTTATGACACATCATACTCAAAACCTCAGAAGTCCTAAATGAGAAGAAAATCCTAAAGGCAGTTACAGAAATGCAACAAATTATTTATCAAGGCAAACCCATTGGAATTATGGTAGACTTTTCAATGCAAACCTTAAAGTCCAGGAGAACTTGGAGTAGAGAGTTTCAAGCCCTAAAAGAAAACAATCTCCAACAAAGGATGATACATCCTTCAAAACTGTCTTTCAAACTTGATGGAAGAATATGATACTTTTATGATATAGAGGACCTAAAGAAATTTATGACCACAAAGCCAGCACTCCAAAAATTTCTCAAGGAAGAGCCAATGAAGCTAACAATGACAAATATTCTAATAGAATTTAATATGACAGGTGGATAGGAACATAAAACAATGACGGGAGTAAGTCAGTACCTATGATAAATAACTCCAGATGAATGGTCTCAACTTTCCCAATCAGAAGATATAGACTGGTAGAATAGATCAAGAAACAAAATTCATACATTTAATCCCAAAACAAACTAAAACTCAAAGAATGGAAAACAATATTCTATGCAATGGGAACCCGAATAATGATAGGAGTAGCTGTCCAATATTTAGGCAAAGTGAACTTTAAATCAAAACCAAAAGAGCAAAAATGGTCATCACATATTAGTTAACTAGACAAAAATATCAACAAAAAATATCAGAGTTGAGCAAAACCTTCAAACAGACTTGATTTCTAAAAGACTACTCCATCCAACGACAACAAAGCACCTATTTATTATAGTACTACATAGCACTTTCTCCAAAATAGATCACACAGTACCCAATAAAGCAATTTTAAATAAATATAAAAGAATTGAAATTAACTTGCAATACCCCGAGATGCACGAGAGGGACCAGCAGGCCTAACCAGACTACTTGGAACTCTGCTCCCAGGCAGTAAGACCATGCCCTACGTCTGAGGCCACCCCAGATGCAGAAGAGGGACCAGCGGGCCTAACTGGACTATGCTCAGCAAACCCCAAGCAGTGAGCAGGGCCCAGAATCCACCCCTGGGCCCTGACCATGCGTGCCCCTGCAAAATCCCAGTGCACAAGGCAAACTTGGAACTCTACTCTCAGAGGAACCTTGGACTACAGCAGATTATCTGTGCTAGCTTGAAGGGAGATAAAGTGACTGCCTCACCAAAACAGAAGACCTCAGCTGGCTCTAGTCAGTGTGGTGAGTATGCCCCTAAAATAGAGGTGTACAGTGGCTAAATAGGGCCAGTATCAAAGTCCCCTCCAACTAACTGTAAGACCTTGGTAAGTCTGACAAGAGGGAGGGTGACCCCTTCCTACACACAGAAAACATCAGAAAGAGTGAGGAGTGTGCCAAGAAGGACTCCCTCAAATTGAAGAAAATCAAAAGGGCTTATGAGACACACAGGCACACAATAGGGACACAGTAGGGCCTCAGCTGACACAAACACTATAGACAAGGAGATTTGATGACCTGGAATAACCTGAATATAAAGTAACATCAGGAACTAAGAGTTGACTTACATCAATACTACTGGGCTTATCAGCCCAGTAAGAATATAGGATTCACCCAACAGACCCTGCAGCAGGAAGTCAGGGGATTGGCCCACTTATTCATTGTAGGACCCAGCAATTGGACAAACATCAACCATACAGTAGGACACCAAGATACACACTACCAACAGTTGACACCAGCAGGTCTTGGGACCAAACATTAACTTAAAAGGGGAAAATGGCAAAAGGAAAAAGCAAAAAGCAATCTCAAACATCTAGTCCACCAGGAGCAAGTACAGGAGACATTGAAATAAAGGACTCCAAAAGTAACACACTGGAAATCTCTGAAAAGATAGCAAATGAAATAAAAAAACAACTCCATGAGGCCCTAGAGGAAATCAAATTAGAAGCACTCTCCCATGTAAAGATAGAAGTAACAACTTTAGTAAAGGTTGCTGAGTGCAGCTAAAGAAGAAATAGAGAAAAAAGTATTGGAGCATGGGAAACTGATTGAAACCTTGAATGAACAATATAGAAAACAAGTAGAATTCATGAAGAAAACTTAAAGAGACATCCAAGGAACAAAAAATTCTATTAAAAGCATGCAATACCATTTAAATGAAGCTGAGGATAGGGTTTCGGACCTTGAGGACAAGATCATAATTAGTGATCATGAAAGGATAGAACTTTTAAAAATAACAAAGCAGCAGGAAATGACAATCCAGAGGCTTCAAGAAGATGCCAATAGCAGCAATATAAGATTAATAGGCATTAGTGAAGAAGCTGGAGTCAATACAAATGACATAACTAAAATATTCACAGAAATAATAGGAGAAAATTTCCCAAACATGAGGGAAAAAATCTGATATGCAGACAAGTGAGGCATATAGAATGCCAAACAGTCACAACCAACATAAAATCTATACCAAGACACATAATAACTAAGATCTCAGACATACAACATAAAAACAGAACACTAAAAGCTGTTAGAGAAAAGACACAAGTCACCTATCGAGGAAAGCCCATTAAAATCACAGCAGACTTTTCAACACAAACCATCAAGTTAAGATGTACTTGGAATAAGATATTTCAACCCATAAAAGAAAACAACTTTCAACCCAGACTGATGTACCTAGCAAAAGTTTCATTCAAATTTAATGGAGAAAAAAGATAC
>PVJX010028307.1:0-23980 GCA_004027295.1 Dolichotis patagonum | reverse complement strand
AAAAAAAACTAGCACTCATATGGAGCATTTGCTTTGTACCAGGGACTATGATTCCTGTTTTATTTTTATTATCTCAGCTAAAAGTATTTCCATTGAATAATTAAGTCTATTTTTACAAATGATAGCACTGATATTCAGATGTTGAATAGACAAAAATGAATTCCACAACAAGAGGAGGCAGGGCCTGAGCACAGGGATGCGTGGAGACTTTGGAGCCCATGCTCTCTACCGGATGCCCAATTCAAATGACAAAGCATTAAATAAGCAATTATTTTCCTGAATCTGTGTCTGCCCAAAGAATTTTCAGTTATGAGAAGTTGTAAATGATGTAATTCTGCTACTATAATAATGATTAATTATATGAAACATTTTTGTAATGCTATAGAAAAGGTGTTCTTAGAATTTATTTAAAATTGTGTATATAAAATTTAATCCACCTTGAAGAAACACTTTTGGAAATATTCTATAATTTGAAGACAATGGAAAAATAAAAAATAAAAGTAGTGAAAAAACCCATATCATAAAATTATATGATGTGACCAACTTGAAGTGACAAGTTAAACTCCTAGTTTTACGTGTTTCCATTATTATTTTAAAAGAAACAACGCAAATACATTAGCAATTTTACTGGAACTAGAAAAATTAAAGGTGAAATCTAAAGAAAATGGAGGAAGAAAAATTAACATAATAAATCTGTTGAAAAGGTAAAATCAGAACTTAAAAATCAAAAGATGGCCCACTAAAAAATGTAAAACCACCTCACTGATATAATTCATGCATCCATGCATTTACACGAGAAAAAATACACAAATAAAACAAATTGCAGGCTGAGGATATGGCTCATGATGGAGCTCTTGCCTTGTACGGACAAAGCCCTGACTTTGATCAGCACCACCACCACCTCCACCACAATGACAAAAAATTACAATGAGTTATTTGAGACAATGAAAAGAAATTTGACATATTAAAGCAATGAAAAATTTAATGTTATTAGGAAGCAGTTGAAAGAGCTTATGAATTTGTAATGATTAATGTTTTGGTAATATACTGATATAATTGTCATGAAATTGATAGTTTTCTAGGAAATGATTGAAAATATTCAGTGAAGTAAAAAACATGGAGAAATAAAAAACTGAGAAAGGAATTAAAAGATTCAGGCATGGGACAGTAGCCTACTGTGTTAAGGAAGACAAATAATGAATACTTAAGGTGATGAAATCACTAATTACCCAGATTTAATTATTACACAGTGTATATGTGTATCTATCTCACTGAAACCCTGGAAATGTGTACACAGTTATCATGTGTCAATTTAAAAATTGCATGTAATGATCAACATTTTGAAAGTAAAATAAAAAAACAACAAAAATAAAAATAAAACAAAACAAAAAACACTGCAAAGAAAGAAAAGTTCAAATTTCCAGACCTTATGTGACTATTTCCCCTTTTCCAAAACTGATTTGTTATGAAGTATTCAACATGAAAAATAGATGAAGGGCTTCAAATTCATTTAAAAATACACATAAAATTGATTCTAAATCCTGTTCAAAAAAGAGACAAAATTATTGTTCTTTAATCTATTAAAGAATGTTTAAAGTAAAAATAATTATAGCTTTATTTCTATGACATTTAAGTGGTTAATTCTATATGACTCAGCCAACTTCTTTCCATAAATATGGAATGATGGAGTACCAGTATGTCTATTAATTTCTCATCATTGAGACAAGCAACTATTTGGTTACATAAATAGTAAAAATTTCATAAACTATTGAAATCTTTATTGAATATATCAGAATATCTGCAATACAGAAAGATTTATAGCCATGAGATCCTACATCAAAAACTCAGAGTTTTCTAATAAATGACCTAATGATGCACCTCAAATTTATAGAAAACAAGAACAAACCATAGCAAGACCCAATCAAAAGAAACAAAGAGTGATAAATAAGATGGACAAGCCCTTATATGAACTAACAGGTGAAAGAAAACCCAAATCACTGCAGTTAAGTGATAAGGGGACATTACAGCAGACACCTCTGAAGTTCAAGGATCACTAGGGGGAATTCTGGATACATGGATAAATTTCTACACACATATAATGCACCAAAATTGAACCAAAAAGATATAAAAACTATGAACAGATACTTAACAAGCAATGAGATTAAAGTAACATAGTAATAAAATCTCCTCATAAAGAAAACCCATGACCAGACAGATTTATTGCTGACTATTAACAGATCTTCAAAGAAAAATTAAAACTTACAATCTTCAAATCATTTCATGAAATAGGAAGAGAAGGAACACTTCCAACATCATTGTATCAGGCAAATGTCATTCTGATACCCAAAAATGACAAGGACACAACAACAAAAAGAACTGTAGTCTGATATCCTTGATCAGTACAAATGCAGAAATTTTTACTAAAATACTTGCAAACCAAATTCAACAGCACATTGAAAAGATCATACACCATGATGAAGTTGGTCTTATTCCAAATATTTAAGGCCAATTTGACATACATAGATCAATAATATAATATACAACATAAGAAGAATCAAGGATAACAAGGGATTTAGGAATCAGAAAGAAAGAAAAGGGATACAAAAAGGAAAAGGAAAATTGAAATTATCCTTATTTGCAGATGATCTGATCTTATACTGAGAAGAGCCTAAAGACCCCACCAAAAACTTGGATCTGATAAACAAACAGCATAGTAGCAAGAAATAAAGTCAACATTAAGAAATCAATTAGCTTTTCTGTTTACTAGTATTGAACTAACAGAAATCAGGAAAACAGTTCCATTCATAAGAGTCTCAGAAAAAAACAAAGTATCTAGGAATCAACCTAACCAAAGAAGTAAAATAAAAAATATAGAACACTAGAAGGAAGAAACTGAAGATGATACTTCAAGATGTAAAGATCTCCCATGTTCACGTATTAGCAAGATTTATATTGTTAAAATGGCCATGTGACCAACAGCAATCTAGAGATTCAATGCAATTTCATTGAAATTCCAATGACACTCTTCGCAGAACTAGTAAACAAACAAACAAACAAACACAACCTTACAATTTACATGGAAACACAAACAGCGCAGAAAAGCCAAAGCAATCCAAGTCAACAAGAGCAAGGCTCAATGCATCAGATTAACTGACCCCAAAATATACTGTGAAGCCACAGTAACAAAAACATCTATGTACTAGCAACACAATAGACTCACAGACCAATGGAAAAGAATAGAGGACACACACACACACACACACGCCTTCTAATTCTTGATAAAGGAGTTTAAACCATATGTAGTAGAAAAAACCAGTTTCTTTAACAAATGGTGCTGGAAAAACAGTACAGTCACGTGTACATAATGGTAGCTAGATCTCTGCATCTCACCCTGTAAAACAAAATCAATTCAAAATGCATCAAGGATCTGAAACTTTGAAATTGCTAGAGAAAAACATAGAGGAGCTACTTCAAGTCATATTTCCAGATAAAGATTTCCTGAATAGGGTTCCAATGGTACAGGAAGTCATAGCAAGAGCAACAAATGAGAGTACCTCAACTTGAAAAGCTTCTGTATAGTGAAGGGAACAACCTAGAGAATGGTGGAAAATCTTTGCCACCTATTCTTCAAGCATAGTATTACTATCTAGACTACATAAAAGACTCAAAGAACTCAACATCAAACAAAAGCCCAATAAATAAATGGGCAAATGAATTAAACAGATATTATTCAAAAGAAAAAGTACAAATGACCAGTAAGTATGTGAAGAATTGCTCAGTAGTTTTAGCTATTAAGAAAATGTGAATCAAAACTACAGAGTTTCCAACTCCAATCAGAATGGCTACCACCAAGAATACAAAACTAACAACTATCTAACAAAATCAATCAATCAATCAATCAATCAACCAATAAGTAAATGCTAGCAGCGAAATGAGGAAAAGTTGTGAATGTAAATTGGTACGGTCATTATAAAAATTGGTTCCTGAAGAAACTAAAAGTTGAACTACTATATGATCCAGCTGTAACATTGCTCAAAATACTTCAAAGGAATTAAAGTCAGCATACAGGGGGTGCCTGCATGCCTAAATTTATTGTGACACATTTCATGATAGCTAAGATATAAAACCGCCCTAGTGCCCATAGACATATGAAGGAATAAAGAAAACATACACATACATACATGTGGAATCTAAAAATGTAAAAAAAGATGACACAAAAGTAGAAGGGAGATTATTAGACAAGAAGAAAGCAAATAGGAGGAGGAGGTATAAAGAATAGAAATGAGGCCATGAATGTGATAAAAATATAGATGTGTATAAAATACAAAGTTGAAACCCAATATATTATAAAATCAATTTGCCATACAAAAATTAATCTCTAATATTACAGGTAAGTAGAATGATAATTTCAAGAAAATCCTGTGAGAATAGCAATAAAAACACATTTCAAAAAGAATCTGCAGGTTGATTCAACATGGCTGAATAAAAGAGGACTGACATTAGAACTTCTCAGAGGAAATCAACTAGAAACACAGGTAATTAGCAGAAAGGAGGGACATACACCTTGATACAAAAATTAATATAGACCTATAGATTAAACAAAACAAAGGTGCAGGACTCTATAAAATGATAAACCAGTCCACAGGGCTGCCCATGGTTTTCTTGCTGGTGGGATTGAGATTGGAGCAGGAACTGCCAGTCCCAGGAAGATCTCAAAAAGGATCTTCAGAAATATATAAACTACAAAATTTATTGAAAGCATCAAAACAAACAGAGGCTTATACTCTTGAGGATGGGAAACATATTATTCTTTAAGTTAACAGATTTCATGCCAGTTCATTCAGAGTCTCCACAAAAATTCTAGAACCGATCAAGTCATTCTAAATTTTGAAAAGAATAGTCAACTAACTGTACAATTTCACCATTTCTTAGGTTTCATTTCTGCAAATCCTGTAGTAAAATGGATTACCTTTAATTCAAATTTTCAAGCTGATTCTTTAGTTATTTGTTTTGCTTCCTACTTAATTTCCTGGTGTGAGTGTTTCTGTGTTAGATTAAGTATAAATTAGAGAAAAACACACAAGGTGAATGCACTGCTCGTAGGAGAAGTCAAACAAACATCACAGCATAATGGGCACAGGGAAAACAATGCCTGTGGGATCTGCAGCTCCTGCCCCTTTGGCTTTGCAAGTTAACTTCTGATCTCAGGTTTTCTCCCATTGTAAATAAAAGGAAATGCTTATCTGACCGGATTAGTGTGATGATTAGGTCTACAGATCTGTAAAACAAACATTGCACTATGTGATATAATTTCTACTCAATAATTTTTTTTGTTTGCTTTTTATTGACACAAGGTTTCACTATAGAGTTCAGGCTGTCCTCAAACTCACTAGGTAGCCCAGGTTAACCTCGAACTTGTAGTGATCATCTTGCCTCAGCCTCCCAAGTACTGGGATTACAGGCCTGAACCACCATGCCTAGTTCTTCAGTGAATTTTGTTATTTTCTTTTCCATTTCAATTCATTCTCCTTGAACCTCCAACCAGTCATAGGCCCTCACTTCCTTCATTAGACAGAGATGTCAGTGCAAGGCTTGGTACCAATGGTGACAAGAGTCGGGCAGTAAAATTGAGACCCAGCTATAAACACTACACTAAGAGTCAAAGCCTCTGATTCTGTTTTCCACCTGACCACAAGCTATTTGTCTGGCTTGGCAGTATCTGGCTGACACAAGCTACTTTACAAAGGCTACAGATTCTCTATTGAAGGATAATTTTTCTGTTAGAGAATCATTTCAAGAGGCATAGATTAGGTCATTCCTGCTCTCATCTGTCTACATCCATGTACAGTTTTGGCCTTTTTCACAGTTTGGAACCTAACAAAGCCTGAGTTTTTCCCGTCACTTAGCTAAATGTACCATCTGCAGGATTTTTTCTTCATGGTCCTAGATAAATTTGGGTGGAGATAGTGGGGGGAGATTTAAAAAGTGTACTGTTGCTATGATCTCCTGTCCTCTATGATTTCCAGATTTAAAAGTGTATTCTTTCAACCTTCTGCTCAAAATCTTCACAAGTTTCTTACTAGTCTCAAAATAGAACCCCCAATCTTTACTGAGGTCTCCAAATTCTCACACAGACCTATTCTTGCATCCATCCTCTCTGACCCATATTCAAATCTCTTTTCTTGCTTCCAGCACCCCAGAGCTTCCACACACAAGCTCCTACCCTGGAAGAATGTGTCCCAGAATACTGACCCTTTCTCAGATTGATTTGCCAGGCCACCTTCCTAGTCTACAGAGATCACGCATCACCCACTCTTACCCACCTGCCTTAATTACCTTCCTATCACACATCACATCCTGCCCTTTCCTTGGCTATGCACCTGTGCACACACATTGGTCTTCCCCCGTTAGAATGCTCAGGGAGACCAGGGACTTTGGTTTCTTTCTCCATCTCTCCTGCTAGAACAACATGAGCCTCTTCCCTAGCAGTCAGGAAATGCTATGGAGAGAAAGAGGGAAA
This sequence comes from Dolichotis patagonum, assembly GCA_004027295.1. Lineage (NCBI taxonomy): Eukaryota > Metazoa > Chordata > Mammalia > Rodentia > Caviidae > Dolichotis > Dolichotis patagonum. The sequence goes on along the minus strand of PVJX010028307.1, from coordinate 17,460 downwards.
GCTTAGAGGCACAGAGGAACACAAAGGCAAATACAGATATTTTACTTTGTTCTTAGGAAAATACTAATTTATACTGTTTTTCTTTCTATTAGCTTTATGACCTAAAGCTCAATTTCAAAAGGCCAATTCCTTAAAATGTAAATTGGAAAGAAATGTCATCTTTTTTACACTGTTTGTGTGCTTATCAAGTGAGATGACATATGCAAAAACACCTAGCAGAGGAATCAGTGAAACAGAGAGAATCCTTTCTTTCCCTTTCCCTTTCTCTCACCTTCCCTCTCCCATTTCTCTTTCTCTGAATTATACTGAGGCCAGGTGAACTGAGGTGCATTTTTATTACCATTTTCAAATGTGGAGTTTCTCCACAGCAGTTGCAAACTCAGTCTTTGGGCACAATGAATTCCTTGTGCTGCATGAGCTGTGTGTTAGCTATGCAGTTAGATAGCATTCCTTGTATCTGCATTTGACAATGTGCCTGCCTTCTGTAATTTACAATAACGCTGGGATAGCTTTGATCTGGCTATCATTTCAATCCTGGATAATTCCACCAGCATATGAAAAGGTTCATTCTGACTCGTTGCTATCTTACAAGACAAGTGGAGAACGTAACAGCAGAAGGGGAAAAGCTTTCATCTAAAAGCCACTGCTTGATAGTTCAATTGGTTACTAATACCCCAAAATAGATCTCACTCATACCTTCTTTGATTTTAAAAACTACTAATCTGGACAATAATATCCCCACATCTGACAATGCTTTACTAGAAGAGGCTAAGAGCCAGAAGTGCTATTAAAAGAGAATGTTGCTGAGACCATTGTCGTTAGATCAGAGGGACAATTCTGTGAGGGGAAATCATTAGAGAACTGAGTTGCCATTATGGAATGGACACTGTTCTTTCCCTATACCACCAAGAGTATTCATTTGTCTGCTTTAAAAAAAGAACTTGATTATTTTGGTAGCAATTTTGTGTTCTACTTTTTTTTTCTGTTGCTCTTCTTTCTTCTAGCATTTGCAGTTGGGAGTTTATTTATTCATTTACTTGGCTTCTTTCATTTTATTGATAAATGTTTTATGCAATAAATTTTCATTTGATCACAGCTTTCAATTTCTACCAGAGATCCTGGTATGTAGTGTTTTCATTGTCACCTAAAACTTTTGTAATTACACTTTATGTTTTCCTTTTCATACAGGAATTGTTAATAACAAATATCAGAACAAATGTCCATGTGGGAAGGCCAGTTTTTCTTGGTGGTTTTGTTTTTTCAGTAGATTCAAGCTTTAGTTCATTGAGTCCATGTTCATTGTAACATTATTTCTACTTTATGGAAGTTACTGATGTTTTCTTTATTGGCTAATTTTTTATCCATTTTTGTGGACACACCATTTTTTGGATGTGGTGTTTGAGTAGAATATAGATTCCCTGTTATTGCAATATAGATTTAATGTATGAAGTATAATCAAATATATGAGGGGAGTTTAACTTTTAAAAATGAATGCATGGTAACGGTTGTGCATGCGAGGATCGGACTGTTGAAGTGAGCAGGGCTGGACTGGCTGCTTGTGGGAGACAGCGGCTTAGGAAATGAAGATCCAGTTTCAGACATGAGGCTCATTGGGTGATCATTTCATTGAGATAATTTGAGCGACCAGGTGTGAAGTGCAAGAGGAATGTACAATGACTGAAGCAACTCAAATTATTTTATTGCCAACCTCTACCTCTCTTGATTCTTCAGGAGAAACTATGCCTCCAGCAACCCCTACAGCCCAGGAATCCAATCATTATCAAACACGCTCATGATTGAAAAACAGCAGGAGGAAGCAGAATGGGAAATCATAACTGTGCTGCTAATGAGGCATGGCTTAAAACCTTTGTGCCTAGTCAAAAGAACAGACCTTAAAGATCCTATCATTTTTGATAAACAGTCATCACAAAGGATGAGGCAGACTTTGAAAATATTGGTGAAAGAAACAGATCATCAAAAGAACATGATACAAGAGCTCATAGAAACTAATCAGCAGCTTAAAAATGAGCTTCAGCTAGAAAAAGCATAGCAACACAAAATGAGCCAATGACTTGGAACAAATTATGGAGAGTGTGAAATGCAAAATTGGTGAATTGGAAGATGAATCTTTAAATAGGGTTTGAACAGAATAGAAGATGCGTTGACAACTACCAACCCACTAAACCACTGTGTCTTTTACAAAGGAGCCAAACATGTTCACTAGAAGATAGTGTCTTTAAGAAGTGGTGGTGGAATTAACTGGCTTTCCACATGCCAAAGACTAAAACTAGACCCATGTCTATCACAATGCACTAAACTAAAGTCAACATGGACCAAAAAAAATCTAAATATTAAAACAGAAGCACTAAATTTACTTGGAGACAAAATAGTACAAATCTTGGAAATATAGGTTTAGGCAGAGACTTTGTGAACAAAACCCAGACAGCATAGGAAATACAACAAAGAACCAACATTAGGATCTCATTTTATTAAAAAGCTTTTGCACAACAAAAGAAATCACCAACCATGTGGAAAGACAACCCACAGAATGGGAAAAAAATTATAGCCAGTGGTCCCTCAGACAAAAGCCTTATATCTAGAACATATAAACAATTCATAAAATTTAGACCCCCAAATTCAGAGACCCAATCGAAAAATGAGCATCTGAAGTGAGTAGTCGCTTCTCAGAAGGGGTCAAACAAATAGCAAACAAATATGTGAAAAAATGTCCAGCATCATTGGTCATTCAAGAGATGCAAATTAAAATGACACTGAGATATGAGTGGAATCATAAAACATTTGCCCTCTTCCCTTTGGTATTTTTTCTCTTAACATCTGCAAGTGTTTGTCCATTCTGGAGCACACAATTGTATTTCCCTTCCTTTTAGGTCAAATAGCATTGAGTTGTATGACACATAACATTTCGTTTAGCCCTTCGTCCAACAATGAACATTTGGGTTGAGTCTATCTTTTTGCTTTTGTGTTATTTACTATAACAAATTATTACCAACTTTGATGTTCTTGTGAGGACCTTACTGAGTTCCTGCTTTCAATTCTTTTTTATATATGCTCAGAAGTACAATTACTGGACCATTAGGTAATTTTGTGTATAACTTTTTAGAGAACTACATTAGTGATTCCAATAGTGACCAATACCTTATTTTGAAATTATAGCTATTATATTTTTCCTGTTATTTAATTCATTTGCTGTATTTTTCTTCTTCTGAAGTTTTAACTCTTTCTTTTAAAATTTGGTTTTGAAATCAGAAGTCATACCCAAGCTTGTTCTGATCTATAGGATGAAATGTAATTTCTTTATTCCTCTGGGCTCTTTTCTCATATATGCACAAAGGTTTTGTCCTTGTTTTTGAAAACATTCAACCATAATTCTATTTAAAATAAAATTTTCTATATTCCAAAAAAAAGACATTGAGATTTTATCTTATTCCAGAAAGAATGGGTACCATCAAGAAATCAACCAATAACAAATGCTGGATTGGCTGTGGGGAAAAAGGAACACTTTCCCACTGATGGTGGCAGTATAGACTAGCATAACCATGGTGGAATCAGTGTGGAAATTCCTTAAAAAACTAGAATCAGAGGTCCTATTGAACCCAAACATTGCCCTTCTGGGTATCTTCCTAGAAGAATTCAAAACCTCATACCACAGCGATATATGTGCACCTATGTTCATAAAGCACAATTTGTAATAGCTAAACCTTGGAAACAACCCAAATGTCCATCAACCAAGAATGGATAAGAAGAAGTTGTCCCTTTTTATATAATACTATTCAGCCATAAAAAAGATAAATTTAATACTTTTATAGGTAAATGGGTTCATTTCATAACTGAAATAAACCAGATCCACATATGTAAACACTGTATTGTCTCACTAGTGTGAGAATCTGAAAGATAAAACAAGATCCAAAATGTACAATAGACTCTGTGGATAGGAAAGAAAAGGTTCAAAAGAAAAGAAAAAATGTGGTGAGAGAAAGGGGGAAGGAAGGGAAATATATATATATATATATATATATATATATATATATATATATACACACACACACAAGATAGTTAAGATACATCTGATTTCTCTTACTTCCCTGACAGGAAAGTTTTGTGATAGCAATTTTCTGGAAAATGTTTCATGCCTATAATTTTTACTCTGTGCAACTACAGTGAATATAGCAATAGGCAATGTGTTGATTATTATTACTCTCCTATAGTCTGTCTTTAAACTGTTTTATTATTATTTCTTACTTTTTTTCTGTTTAAAATAAAACAAAGAATAAATAAATAGAGCTCATATTTGGTTAGATCTCTCTAGAAGAGTGAGTGAACCATTATTCTCCATGACTGGATAGTTAAAGCTAGCTTTGTTGTTGTTTTTCCTTGATAACTAAACTGTGACTAAGCTGGCCGTAATACATTAAGCCCCTGATTTTTGAATGAGTTCTGTTCCGAGAGAACATTCATAAATTGGGTTCATTCATAAATGTTACAAAGTGAGTCCTATACACCTTTGACACAAATATACAATGTACATTACGTCAAGTTTCCTGGCAGTCCCCTCCACATCACCACTGGTTTTCCTCCTGCTTCCAAACAGCCCTGGATCTGATTCAGCACCGTACTACTGTGCACTGTCACACTGCACGGGGAGCTCCCAGCAACAAACTGTGACGATGTCTGGCAGACACATGAGCTGCTTCAATTTGTTCTTATGTATAAATGCTGGTAATGCAAGGTCAGCTTGTATATGTGATAGTTTGCACTCAAATGTTCATAAAAGGGACTTACTATATCCTTAATCCACACTTTCTTTCCCTGCATTTCTTTAAAAATTTAGCTCTAGTCTCATCTTGTGTTATATGATGAGTCAGAAATTTGTGGCCAGCGTTCTGCTCTTGTGCTGATAGGAATTACGTTTTTGGCCTGAAAGACTAGGGACCTTTTCTTTAAAGTCTCATAGATACACGAATACCTTTCTTAAAGTTGATCATTCTTATGTCAGTTTTCCCAAGAAACCACAGTTTCTTTTTAAGAGACAAGTTTATTTCTTTTAATTCTGGAGCTTTTTATTAGATTGTCATTTTAAATGTTAATTTTTCATTTCACCTATACTCACATTCAACCTCTTCTACCTGTTTTTCATTTCAATCATTTTCTGATATTTTACACTTTTTTTTAAAACTCATTTCATGGGGCTGGGGATTTAGCTCAGCGGCATAAGCGCCTGCCTTGCAAGCAGGCAGTCGTGAGTTCGATCCCTGGTACCGATAAAAAAAAAAAAAAAAAAAAAAAAAAAAAAAAAACTCATTTCATCATTTTGGTTTTTTTCCTGCTTTTTTTCTATAATGTTTTTGATTTAATTTTCAGTGAAATGTTTTCCCTTGAGCACTTTTTAATTTAGCCTTCCTTTCTGATATGGATTTGTATTTTCTATTTTTTTCTTAATTCAATTAGCTGTCCTTCTATTTCTTGTTATTTTTTTCATTTCTGTTCTATTCTTAGTTCTTATTTTTCTGATTCATGACATATATTTCATGCACACACCCAAGTATTTGAGAAAATTTAATCCAGTTTAGAGAGTTGGCTTTTATTTGATTGTTTTTACAAATGCTTCTGTGAAGCTCCCATTCATCAGCAGAAACTGTCTTTCTTGATTTCTTTTGCAACAGCTATCTATGGGCACATTGTGAGTTCCTCTGTTCCTAGCCATGCTTTAGTACTAAATGTTTGAGTTCATTCTGTGCAATGTCCTGTAAGGACGGGGCAGAAGAGCAGTCCATGTGCCTCATTTCTTTTTCATTTCATGAGATTCTGTCGTTTTTTTCTTCTTATTGTTTCTCCTCCACCCCCTTTGGCTGTATTGTCTTTGTAAAGTATGGATATGCCATACCCTCTCAACACATCTAGTTCTTCCCTGGCTACAAACAGTAAGTGAGACGCCTTCTGTGAGTATCACTGTGCCCTCAGTGTGGAGAGAAAATGTTATACAAGACTTCTTAGGGTGATCACTAAGTTGACAAAAAGAATTATTAAATGTTAATATCAGAATTTTTTGTGAGAACCAAGAGCAATTCTGCTACTTATGAAAATCATTGCCTAACACATTTGTATACTAAATTGCATTTGCCAGGGCCTTGAGATTTGTTTTTTTTTTTTTCCTGAATTGTTCACATTCTGGGAAAATTTCTTTGATATCTTTGTTTTCTAAGCGTGAAATGTAGATTAAATGCTTCTATGGATACTAAAACTCTGAATGGTCCCAGCTCCACCAGAAATGCAGAAGTAGAAACATCTCCTGAAACATACATCCTTTCTATATTACTACTTGCAGTGATCACTTTTCTCCACTTTAGAACGAAGAGAGAGTCACAGTACTGGAATTCAAACAGTGAAGTACTGAATCGCTCTAGCACGCATGAGCTTGGAGCAGAGCACCCTTCGCTTGGAGAGCTGAACGGCAGCAGGGACTCCACAGACACGGCCGGGACCTGGGGAAACACCGAGGAGATTGAATTAGTAAAACACTGTATGAAAGTCGTGTATTGATTTTTAAATTTACAATAAAACACTGAGAATATGAGAGCTCTATGCTTTCCCTATTCCTGCTCTTTCTTGCTATCAAGGAAGTCTTCCTAATTTATTTTAGGACTCAATGTCAATATTGCTGTAAGAAGGGACTAGAACAGTCCAGCGATGAACCAGATCCCAGTCAGCACATTTTCCATCATATTCTCATTTAAAATTTTAAAATTTTGCGCATGTGCTGAGAAGACATTAAAGGCAGCTAAGATTCCTATCCCAATAGGGGCTGCTGAATTCTATCTCTGCATCTGCCACTTCTCCCTTTTGACATTTTATGGTCTCCAGCTCAGCGCTGCCTTTTTGGAAATACAGTTTTGGTGACTCTGATGGCCCCGCTAGGTACTCAGGGTCCTGACTCTTTCCTGGTGACATCACACCCTGTGTGGCCTGTGCCCCTGACCAAGAGCCTGAGACTGAGACACTTCCCTCACTGCTTACCTAGCACTTCACCCTCAAAAGCCTTTCACTGTGATGTCAAGCAGCTCAGGGCCCTGTTGGTCTGCAGCAGGCTGCTAGCTCCTGCTCTGTCCTTTGACCTTCAGCTCCTCCACACTGTGGCTTCCAGGGCTTCTTCAGGAGTGAGGAGAAGGACTCTGTGTCCCCAGCTCCCAGAACTGCTTTCCCGGCCTGGCTGCTGCACATCATCGTCATCCAATTTTGATCATTGAATGAAGCTCTTTTTTCAGGCATGTATTTCTTTTATGCAAGAGCTAATAAAATGCTTTTTTCACAAGGTTTGTGTAAAGGTTACGTGAGAGCTTGTTTATTGTGTTCTTTTTGTTTATTTGTTTATTATGTTCTTAAATGGCTCATAGAAGAGATAATACATAGTAGTCAATATGATTTTAGTATTATCACAATTAAGAATACTGTCATCTGGTCTTCTCCAGTTTAACTCCTTTCAATCCAATCTAAACATTTTACAGATGGAATTGTAAGATGCAGTTTTTGGCTTTTTTTTTCTACTTAAAACCAACAAAGATCCTCATAGCCCAATGAATAAACCCAAGAATCCCGGTCATAGCTTGGAGTCTGTCGAAATGCTCAAGCCTCCAGTTTCGCTTCCTGTCCCACTGTGGTATTTCTGATTAAACAAGCTCTTCTATTCCTTTCCACTTGCATTACATGTTATTTTTCTGAAATACACTGAAATATGTATCTGCCCTGTAAATTCCAAGCCATTACTGGAATTTATAAAAAATAAATGCAGGAATGAAGTAATGACACTCTAAGCACTGTGCAAAACATATGCCTCTTTATGCTCACAGCACAATGGCACACATAGATACTGTGCTATTTTTGTAGAGCAGGAAAATGAGGTTCAGAAATTAAGTGACTACTTCAAGGTCATGGGTCCCACAGAGATGCAGAGCTCGGGTAGTGGCCGTCTGATAAGCGATGCTCAGAGCCGAGAGTTTCCCATGATCTACTCCTACAGATCACTCTTACAGAAATAGGCACGCATGTCTGCATGGAAACTGGTACTGTTTGGAGGTGAATAGTGGGCAGCTGGACATTAAAAGACATGGTAAGTCCTTATCAAATTGATCAGTCTCTCTCTTCCTGTGTGGGCAAGAAACATGTCTCATTCATTGTAATCCTCGTATGCAGAACAGCTAAAGAAAAGGAAATGCTTTGTTTAAAATTGGACAATGTTTGTTCAGTAAGTTGGCAGAATCTCAATGGGAAGATCCCCAGACATCTTAAGAAAGCTTTTCTCTGCCTGCTTCTTATCTGGATTCATTCTCTTCTCTGCTGCTTTGCTTTGAGCAAACCTTTGCTTTTTGCATTGAGAGTCGGGAATGCAGGACAGAGTTAAGCCTTCACCTGGTTTCCCGGGCTGAGCACCAACTTCCTCCGACAGAGGGGTCTCTGTTTTATCCTGTGACACCTAGTGTCTCTGATGTTCAATTGTTTATGTCATCATTTGTTCAGGAAAGCATCAGAAGAAAGTTCCTTCATAGAGCATTGGTTTGTTCCCTTCTCTTCTGTCCCTAATCACAAGACCCAAGCATCCTTCAGTTAAGCTCTTATATTGTGCAGTGCTCCAGATGTGCAGTGTGCAGCATATGTGCCACTCACTCCTCCAGAAAACTCAATGGGGATGGCCATGTTAGGTGAAGCATTTTCTCAGTTGCTTCACTCCTCACTCACAATGGGCAGTTAGTCATTCAATTTAATAAGAAGCACAGTCTGCAGTGCTAGCCATAGGTGGTACCAAGTTCTCTCCTAGAAGGGTGATCTGACCACAAATGCCTCTTTCGACAAGCAACAAACTGGAAAGTATCTTATTTTAAGGCTAATATTTCTCGAAAAATCACTGATTCTTCTAATAATCATCTCCACTCTTAGATTTTTACTACCAACAACATTGGAAACATCAACGTTTCAGGTATATATGAATATGACTTATAAATAATAAATACAAACTCTGGCATCTCTGCCCAGTTCTATTAATAAAACATATGACTGTTTTTCAGTAAATAGAATATTTTATGCTTTCTTCCTTCCTCATAAAAATATTTGAAAAAAACTCATTGTCTTCTCAAAAAAAGTTTTTCCAGATTTGAACGACCAATCATTTCTTAGAATTTTAACACACAGGGGATTATAGCCAAACTTCCCTGTCTTAGTCCATGTGTTGCTATAAAGAAAAGTAAGGCAGACTAATTAAGTAATTCCCAGAGAACAGAAGTTCATTTCGTATAGTTCTATAGACTGGAAGTCTAAAATGAAGACATTGCAGGACAGGTGCCTGGTCAGGGCTTCTGTCTGCTTCTAAGAGAAAAGCTTATGGCTGTGACCTCCACAGGAGTCAGACACATGGAAGACGTCCTTACATGGAAGAGGGACTGAAGGATGAGAGTGTCACAATCTCGATTTGTTTGTTTGTTTGCTTGTTTTAGGTACCAGGGATCAAACTCACAACCTTGCACTTATGAGGCAGGCGCTGTGCCACTGAGCTATATCCCTGTCTCAAACTCTTCTTTGAAGGTATTAATTTTACTCATGACGGCAGAGCTCTCCTGATTTATTCACCTCTGATAGCCCATACCTTGTAGAACTATGGCACAAGCAGTTAAGTTTCAACATGTATTTCGGAGAAGCTGCCATCATCCAAACAAAAACTCTAGCATTCTATTGATGATATCTTTTCATCTTTTTTCTTTTTGCTACTGGGGACACGTTCTTATTTTTTATTTTGAGATAGTATCTTGCTAAATTGCCCAAGTTGGGCTTAAATTTGGAATCCAGTCTCCCAGAGTGTTGAGATTGCAGACCTGTGTCTCACTCGCCACTTGTGGATTGTGTCTTTAAAAGCATCCTGAGATTTTTAGTGTAGGCACCGTGTCTTAGGACTCCCAGAAGCTCTTCCATTGTAATAGAGGATTGGCATCTCCATCCAGCCAGATCCTACTAGAGAACATCAGAATGTAGACTGAAGCATTGTCAGTGATGAGCACCAGTAATGTCTGGATGTGGAGTTTCTAGAGCAACATTCACATGAAGATATTCTCTCATTCTGCTCCTAAATTTAGATCTAACACAGAACTTGGAACAAACTTGAAGAGAGACTTGGTAGAAGCAGACTCAGATCTCTCTGACACTAGGAGTTATTCTAGTGATAAAAGTCTGTTCCAAAGTCTCTGGTATTGGTAGAAGGGGAAGGGTCAGAGAAAAGATGGTTCCTCATTGTATTCTCAATGCTACTAATCAAACCTTTGTTAAAGTGGCCAAAAAGGGTGTCACAATCTCATTAATTTCACTCATTAGATTAGTCATTGCTTTACCCTGGAGAAGAGCAAGAGGGATAGTTCAGGATTTCAGAATCATCACCTTTAAGATTGTGTTGAGCTGGGCGCAGTAGTATATACCTAGTAGCATCAGCTCTGGAGGCTGAGGCAGGAGAATTGAAAATCCAAGGGCTGCCTACACAATGTAATGAGATCTTGTATCTAACAAATACACAAAAAATCTAAAAGGACTAGAATATAGCTAGGCTTCCATGCATCCAATCCCCAGGACCACAAAAATTAATTAAATAATTAAATAATTTAAAACTGTCACGTAGAAATAATCCAGGAAATATATTTAATCAATACAAATGAATATGGGGGTAAGCCTTCTCTACTTCCTGCTGATATATTCCAGTAGTTCCTTCTAGTGGAACAGAAGATAAGCATTGAGCACCCAGAACTATAGCTTTAAGTCAGAGCTTTTGAAAATAAATCAGCTTCAGAATGGCGTCCCACTGAACGCCACGCCACCAGCAACCAAAAAAGAAGAGGAAAAAGAAAGAAAAAAGATCAAATATCCAGCCCAGTCCTGAGAATCCATGGGAGCCCTATGGAAAGAGGGTGAGCAGACACACAGTTCCTGTTTCTGTAAGTCACATGGGGACATCATCCTTCCACAGAGCTCCCTTTCTCACCTGGGGCACATTTATGTTGTTAGTTCCCTGCTTACCCCACACTGGGACAAGTTCCTCTCTCATCTGTCACCCAGATCCTATGTGAGCAGCAGACCCTCAGTGGGACAGTACCTCTTCCTCACTTAAAACCAGAGCTAATAGAAATGCCCTATAGAAGTATTTTACTTTGTGGACCTTGGGTAGTGATAAATAAATACAGCATTAAGAATTGGCAGGGCCCTTTAGGCTTCTAAGTCTGAGTTTGCTAATTCAGGGTTTGTGACTACTGCAAGTAAAATGGAAGAATACTTTAGCTCCATTATCTGACTCAGACTATTGATTTCTTTTTTAAATCTAGAGTCCTAAAGGGTAGAAGCGGATCATCTCCCAATATGCATAGGATGACTCAAAATGTAGTAGAAAATTCACACACACACACACACACACACACACACACATACATACACACTCCTCAGGTAGTATAGTTCAGTTTGTAAGTTTCTCAGGTAAAAGTTCATGTTCCAGTTATGGTTGCCTATGTCTCTCAGAAATGACTGGTCACTGTGATGCATAGCTAGTCACTATGCACCAATGTATAAACCAATCCCTAATTGACAAGCCATTCTGCCTCTGCACTTCCTGCTTGCTTATCTCATACAAGCCCTAGAGGATCAGAGATCAGGGCCTAATATTCTAGGAATGATCCTGATAAGTGCCCATCAATATAAATATATCTGACTTCAAGTTCTGGGAATCATTTCAGTGTTCCTGCTTACCATTGCAAAAGAAGTGACCATATCAAGATTCATCTGAAACAGACAGGGAAAGAAAAGTGATGTGTTTCACTGAAGACTGTCTTGTGCCAAACTGGGAGCAGCAGATCACAAACTGACTTTCCTTTCTCTGAGGCTAACTTTGAAGGGCTCTGTCAGAATGTGACATTGTTGAGATTTACGTGTGTGCATGTACAAGATTCCCTTTCCTGGGTGTCAATGTTGGCTGGAGAAGAAGCCAAGGTCCTCAGGACCGGAAACAGATCTGCCTTCACTGGCTGTGAAGGGGACACTCTGCCTCACCACTTCGAGGACAAGAAAACAAATGGACATGCTGTCATGGCAACCAGATTTTGAGGAATCTAAAGTGAGGCCCAGAAGGCTAACACATGCAAAGACAGGAACAAAATTTGCTTCCAAGAGCAAGAGTGATTCCAGAAATAATAGCCTTGGGATGTGAATGCAATCAGACCAAATTGTTCCTCCGACTTAACCCTATCTTCCCTGTCCTAGGAACCCCTTCAACATCAAGGCTGTGAGGAGTTGGACTGGTCTTCAATCTTGCTTCTTAGCCTCTGTGCGCAGGCTCCATTTTTATGGATCAGTGGAAGGTTCCTGACTTCCTTTGCAAGCCAGCTGGGCACACTGACTTATGAGCCATGTGGATCCTGGCTGGCTCCTTTAAGATCTGTCAAACTGCTCTGGCTGACACATTTCAATTCATGGTGCAGAAATGAAGAGAAAAAGAATTTGAATTGTGAGTCTGAGTTCATTTTAAAAAAATTTTTATGAAAAAAGTAAAACAAAATTTCCTAACAATATAATAGGAAAATAACAATAATTAATACATTGCATATAGTTGTCTTTGAAGTAGTTACTCAGAGTATGAGATGTGGGAATAAAAAATTCTCCAAATAGTATTAGCACAAACTTTTCTTCTCAATGAACTAAGAGAACCTAGTAGTATAACTGTGTTGTATTTTTTTCCCCACTTTAGTCTGCATTCCCACCAATGGTGGACAAGTTTGAGCTTTTAAATCACATGTGTAATAAAACATTTCAGAATGACAAAGTGAAGGCTATGAACGTACTAATTTGATTTTAAGAGGTTTTACAAAAAATGACAAACATACTAATTTAATCAATGATGGTTGTTTTGCTTGCTTACTGCTAGGAATCTTGGTCCTCAGCCTAAGCCTAGGAGGCCTAGGAGGAGGAACTGAGGTCATTGGGGCGTGGCATTGGAGAGGATAGTGGGACCCTGGGACTCTCTCTCAGTCTTTCAGCTTCCCATCTACCCTGAGGTGAGCAGCTCTACTAACACACACTGCCACCATACATGCTACCTCACCACACCCCAGGCTGAGACCCAAGCAGCCAAAGCCTACGACCTCTGAAACCATGAGCTGAAACCAATCTTTCTTCCCATAAGTTGTTATTCTTAGGTATTTTGCCACAGTGACAGGAAGCTAACACGTCTGAAGATAGAGAAATGAGTTCGCTCAATGCTTTGGTGTCACATAGATGTGACTTACCCTCTTACCCTCTGTATTTTCTTAAAAGATCTGTCACACTTTTTACTCAAAAATTATACAAATTACTAGCTTAGCAGATCTTCCCTCCAGTGTGGTAACACTAACCATGGATGCAGAAGGGGAGACAGCGTTGAGGGAGGAACCATGTTGAAAACACTCCTTACCTTGTGCTCCAGCAGCACCCGGAAATGTCTGCTCTTTGCTGTACTGCTCCTTTGTTTTCCATCTTGAAAGTGAGCTCATAGGACACTTCAAGTTTCAGTTACAATTAAAGTGCTCGGAAGCAAATCAAAGAAAATTTTGACATAAGAAGTAAACATCTTGTGTTCTTCCTGCTCAAATTGCCTGTCACGGTCCTCACACCAAAGACTTTTATCAGTCTAAATTGGAGAGGCTGCTGTGTGCTGTGACCTTTGGTCCTGGAACTGTGCAATCTCAATTTGAAAAAAGAACATAAATCAGGCCATAAGGAAGTTGATCTGGAAACTCCTCTAACTCCTTATCAGTTCAAATTGATTCTCCAGTCTATTCTGCTTTATGGCTTAGTGGTGGAATTGTTTATGTTTTTGCTCAAGTTGTATTTAAACTTGATTTTGGAAAGCACTAGAAAATGGTCTTACTTTAATATGTGAAAGAGAAAACAATGGTCAAGACTTGGACATGTCGTAAGATAGTGCCTGAGTCATGACCCGTGTCCACAGAAGCCCATGCAGCACCCTGGGGACCTGTGCCTGTGATCCTGTGGTATGAAAGTCATGAATACCAGCCCATCCCAAAGAGACTCAGAGTCCTCTCCACAGCCAAGTCAAGGTGCCCTCTAGAGTGCTGCCCCATTGGAGTGAAGCTCCCTTTGACTTCCTGTCGCTGGCCCTTTGGTTTTAACCAGGTTGCCCTGCAGACCTTGCCTTTCTTTTCATTATCAGAAGTAACGAGCTGGATTCTGTCCCCTGACACATAAGACACATTTGCATATTGAAGACAGAATGCAATTGTGTTGGTGATGAGGGTTTTAGAGAGGTGCTTAAATGAGATTGGGGTGCCAGCAAGGAGAGGATCAAAATGAGGAAGGAGATGGCCACTTAGAAGCCAAGGAGCAAAACTTCAAGTGGAGCCACCCCTGCTGATCTGTGGTAGGTTGTCAGGGTGACAACCACACATTTATACATCAAACAAACAACAACTCAGTTTTTACTGTTTTATATTTTTCATCCCTGATGTTCTTCATATTTTGATCAACAAATGTTGTATTATAAAGGTACTTAAAATGTATGGCTGGCATTTAATGAAAGTTTAACAAAAATTTGAATCAGTTAGAGTCATAAAATATATGTGCCAAAACTTGATGCATGGAAAAACACATTATGATATTATGATGGAAAATGATACAGCAATAATTGCATCATTTAGCAAGTGACAGATGAGCATTTTAAATGTAGAGAGGGAGGAGACAAAGATAACAGTAGAACCCATACTATTAAAAATAAAATGAGTAGTTAGTAAGACTAAGGGCAAACTTTGCAATAAGATTTCCCTTTTTTATGTTATAATTTGGATGATATCCTAATAAAACAGCATTCTCTTACATATGTACTGCTATATTTTTTGCACACGGAAACACATATTGGTATAAGTTGAGTGAAAACTAAGTAAAAGAGAAAGTCCATAAAATCTTTATCATAGCAGAAGTCAAATACTGATTAAAAAAAGAAAAAAAAAATCCACCGAGACATTTTTAACCTAAATTTGAGTGAATATTCTTGGTTCTATGAAAAATGTATATTTATGTACATGTTATGATTCTAAGGAAATAATCTAAATCTTATCTAAATTTTTTTATCAAAGAAGAGCCATTGCATTAGGAGATAAAATGTCTCTGAAGCGTAATTCCATGTGTTCAAAATTAACCCAAATTTTATGAAATTTCAGGGTCACTTTGGAATTAGAAAACCTGGTATTTACTAAATTGTATGTGTACAAAGAATTAGAAAAGTTGGTATTTATCAAATCCTATCTTCACAAACATTTGTTAGATACCACATTTAAGGGTTTGGGAGGCACTGCTGTGTGGCAGAATGGGCTGTGTACTGGTGTGCTTGTGTTTGTAGAGTAAGTTGTCATCTGTCTGAAGTCTGGGTTTATCTGATGTCCCTGTGAATTTGGCAGACAAGAGAATCACAGAGTTTTGAGCTATAATGTGACAGACATCCATTCATCTGATTATCACACTTCACGAAATGGGTGCAGTAAATGGAAGTGCTCAGGATGTAGCACCTGGAGGAGCCAGCCCTGCTTCTGAGGTCTGCTCAGCAGTGCCTTAGCCACGTGTGCCAGGCTGGAGAGAGGGAAGTTTCTGCACCAGAGTTCACAATGACTGCTACTTGTAGTCAAGTTCTATCACTGGGCTCCCAGGCAACGTCTTTAGTTTCTCCGCAGAACCTGTCCATTTTGTGCAGAAGGAGAATTAATGTATCATCTCTCATAAGAGTTGGTCTGAGAGTTTCATGAGTTCCTAAGCATAAAACTTTAAGGAGATTCCCTGTCTAGAGGACATAGACCTGGGAAAGGATTCTTTTCCCCTGTTCCTGACTGGAGGGAGTCCTCTAAAGAGGAGAGACTTTCACAGAGATTTTGTAAACTAGGCTTGACTGGTCCCTCCCACTAACTCTGTTCCCTGCACCATAGAATTCTGTAAGGACCACAGTTTCAAGGTGCTCAGGGAAGTAGTTTATTGTGGGAGACAGAAGACGTTCCTTTGAACCCTTGTTATTTTTCCTGTGAGATTTTTGTCTTACCTTCTGTCTTAACTAAGACAAAATACCTGATATCTAAAATTAAGGAAGGAAAGGTTTATTTAGCTCACAGTTTGTAGAGGTTTCAGTTCATAATCAGCTAGCTGCAAGGCAGGGAGGTGTGAAAGAAGGGCAACAGTTCACAGCAGTGGAAGACAGCAAAAGCAACACGTGAAAAGAAGTGTGAACCTCTTTTCCATCAGTATATTGTATGCAGGCTACCCTTCCTAGGGTTGGTATAGCATTCAAATCCTCAATCCCAGCACTAGACAATGAACCAGTCACAAACTCTAGATTCAGCTGCCTCCAAAAAGCCTACCACCTATGACCACATGAGGCACTGAGGGAACATCCAGATGCAAACCATAGCGCCTTCCCTTATTATTTGACATACACTGTAGTCTAAAACAAGTCTTTTTTGTGTCTTCTTACATATTAGCAATTCCAAACTTTGATTTTATGTATTAGGAAGGAAAACATACATATTCTACACCTCTTTAACCTTTATGCTTTATTTAACCCTAAGCAAATATGTCACCAGCCTCAACCATAGAAAGGCTGGCACTATGGATGGCCATCAAAAAGCTACCTCACCCCTGTGGCTTTGCTTTGTGGTAAACATAGGAAGAGTAAAGCCCTCATAGCCCTCACCTGCTGGCAGCAGGGGAGACCACAAGTGGCATTTCTAGTCAGTGGAATTACACATCTAAACCCATGCACTAAACACCTGGGAAAGCTTTTCACATATTCCTTAAGACTATTGCTACCTCCCATCCCTTTTCCTCTCCTTTTCCACCTGAAACCTACACATGATGCCTAGAAATAAAGCCATCATCTTTGTCATCAGGATAAAAGCCACATATTAGGGATGGCAGAGCAAGAAGATTCCTTGATATTACAGCCGTCAATCATCCCTAGACACCCAGGTCTGGAACTTCTGCTCTCATGTGAGACAAGTAAACCCACCATTTGTGTAAGTTACTAACATTTCATACAGCTTGCAACCAAATACAATGTAAACCCATGAGCATCCCAGTTCACTAGCTAGGAATAAAGGGGACCAAAAAACAATAATGTAAGATGTGTGTCCCTTTCAAGTTATCCTACATTGTGAAACTTAGAAGAAATAAGAAAAACAGTAGATAAAAGTAATGTTTTTGCAAATTTGTGGAACTTTCTTTTGTTTGACACAGGGTACTTGAAAAGTTAAGATTACATATCTACACAAAACACAGGAAGAGGAACTTTGTGAGATGCAGGGTGTATATAAAGGAACCCTGAATTCCAACTGCTTATTCCATTAGTCTAGTGCTCACCTTTGTCTAAATGACCCCAAAGAAGTAGAGTGATACACACTT